>JACXGM010014510.1:0-21552 GCA_016801145.1 Umbra pygmaea
AAATCAATTTAGTTCCCAGTATTAAGCCCGAGTAAACTAGATTAAGTCAATATAGAAAATGTCAAAGACAAAACGTGTATAATTACAGATATGGGGAAGTTGATGTGATTATGATACGATTTTATGTTATCGAAAAAAGAAAATCACACACATACAGCACGGAATTCTAAACGCTCATTGGATGATTCAGCTGTCACTCAAATCACTTGTTTAGTCTGCGATAATGATTGGATTCTGATTAACGCCGCTCTCGTTTTCCCAGAGACATTTACATGCGCAATGTCCAACTGTAACTTAGATTATTAACAGCGGATTCTAATTCAAGTATCTTAAATCTCCATAATATGGTTTCTTATTATATTTAATGTTGTAAGATGTTTCGTTTCATTATTGAAGAAGCAATTGCAACTTTGATGAGTGATTATTGGGGGTCAGATGGCTCAGTGGTTAGGGAGTCGGCCTAGTAGTCAGATGGTTGCTGGTTAGATTCCCTGCTGTGCCAAATGTTGTTGTCTTTGGGCAAGGCACTTCACCCTAAATTGCTCCAGGAAGAATGCCCCTGTGCTTAATGTACTGTAAATCACTCTGGATAAGACTGTCTGCTAAATGACTAAAATGTATATCATTTAACCAATGCTTCAATATTTTTTAGTAATCCCAGATGTTTTCCAAACAGATTATTAGAAAATCAATTTACAAATGTGTAAATATTGTGGCATTTGTCAGGTGTTACAACAGCAAAGTTTTACACCTCTCAAAGTTGATACTGCCTACTGTTGCATGAGTGATTTAAAAGTAGCTGACTAAAATATGGTAGTAGGACATACAATTAGCAAACGGATTAGCACAAATTGTCAATCTAAAAATTATTAATCTCAGACTTGTCTTAACTAAATGTCCCTTTAGTAATTGACCTATATTAATAACACATGTATTCATAGTGAATTTAATGTGTTGAAGCAATATAGAATATGCTAGTGTGTTTTCTTTTATGTATTTGAATTTGGGAAAAAAGTGGCTGGTAAAAAATCACAGTGGCTGGTGGACAAAAAAGTTAATTTCCCACCCTGCAACTAGCATTGTCCTAACTTGAGAAAGATAACAGAAAATATATTCTAAATTTAGCATGAGGAAGGGCAGTGAAGTGTCAGTCTTAACAAGCATTAATGTTCAATACTATAGTGATGGAAAACATAATGTTTTACGTATTGGGATGGATCACACAGCTGAAAGTGACTGATCAAGATTTGTTTGTAATGTACAGTAACGTTAGTACCATTTTTACAAACAACACGTTGGCTATTTCCAGGCATTCATAATCCATGTAGTTCGCTGCTAACGTAAATAATGTGCCCTATATCTTTAATTGAACAAAACGGTCTTTCTCCAATGAAATTACAGCTAAATCTTAATGCAATCAGAGAGTCAGAAAAACAATACATTTTAAATCATTTATATAAATCAGCACCCTGCTCCCTGGCTGTGCCTGCTAGCTACTAGGCGTAGCTCATTGAGAGCTTACACCTGGCTGGTGCAACAGGTATAAATATAAAGTCTGACGTAAAGGGCATTTTAGGTCGGACGTACAGTCAGGACCTATATATTTCCAGCTGGTGCAACTGGCCCCTGAGCACTACTGTTTACCCTCACCACCCCTCGCAGTCGCACCATGCATGTTTAGTAGCGCAACATCGAAAAGGGTCCAGAACTGAAACAGTGTCACGCAGTGTAGCATTCCGGACGTTATATATTCAAATACACCTGTATCGCGGTATATAAAAAATGAATATCATAAAAAAATAAACACTGGTATTCTGTGTGAACCGGTTACTGCCCAGCACTACCCGGCGCCACACATTGTAGATGTTCAGTGACTAAATCAATTTTTTAGGAGAAGGCTTCTAATATTAATATACATGAAACCAAGGCTTTTCCATTTACAACATCATCAAATGTGAGGATCTGAGACATTGGGTAATCATCAGGGGTTGCAGGGCCTACATTTAGCTGAACATCTCCTGAGGAGCAAAGGAGGAGGAGGATAAGGGCCTGGCTAAAGGATATGAGAATTGGCCGTTTAGAGCAATTGGAGATACAAAATAAGTGGGTGGGTTTTTGAGCGTAGTAGAATGTATTCAGAGCTTTATGGACAGAAAATGATGTAGTATGAGTTAGACCTAGACATTCTGTTACAAGAAAATAGATTGTTTCTCTAGAGAAACCAATTAAATCAGAGGATTTTTTAGAGGGGGATTGTGGGAACAATGAACTCTGAATCAAAATTTACAATGGAGTAATGCAATGGTGATTAAACAAAACAATAATAAGCGAGACATACTGATATTATATGTGGCAAAAAGTAGTCAGATGAAAGTTGAGTTTTACTGGTTAGAGAATATTAGACTAAGCACTGCGCATGTGCGCATGTGAGGCAGTGAGGTCCCGAGAGTTGTTGTAGAGGCAGGGTTAGCCACTCAAGCTAGCTAGCTAATGTTGTGCTACTGTACAGCTGCTGATCTGCTAGTTAGCTGCTAATGCTAGGCCCAGTGTTCTGGACAATAGCAAGCCATGCTGTCTGGGACTGGTAGGTTGCTCACAGTGAAATCGTCTCGTTGGAAATCCTGCTGTAGATCCTGCACATCATACTTCGGCAAAGCAGTTGATTTGGGTGTTCTGGTCGCCAGCATCAGAAGATACATTGGAGTTGGATCCCTTCCTCGGTGGTGGCTGTGGTATAACAGTGTAATCTAGTAGGTGTAGTTGTGCTTGGAGTTCAATGCGTTGAATCTTCTCCTGCTGGTTGTGATAACTTTCTTAACTTTTTTATTGATAAGGTCAATAAATAAACATTGATTGATTGATTGATTGAACTCCCCGTCATAGATCTCCCCCTGTTGGTGCATGTCAGCTCCAGCGGTCGTCGTCACCGGACTTCTGAGATCACTGCCGCCTATAGACAACTCTGTTGTGTTGTTCTGATGCCCTCGTGTATATATACATCCTTGTGTCTCTTGTGTGTCCTTGTCTTTATGTGTGATTGCCAACGTATGCTACTGCCAGCCTAGTTTTTATCTGCCAACTTTTTTATTTATTTATATCCCAGGCATTTGCCTGTTACGTAGACACAATACCAAGGTTATATATCTGGCGTTAGCCTGTTACATACAGTAGACAGTACTAGAGTGTGTTTGGCCTGTGTGCAACTTTTTTTTTCTTTGAGAATATGTCTTCAAAATTATAAGTACCATTAAGCTCTACACTGTCTCCTGCACCTGACTCAGTACACCTGCTCTCACTTCATCAGTATATAAGACACACACACTCCATTGCCTCTTTGCGAGGTATTGTGAGTATTGACTTCTTCATACTGAGCATTATATTCATGTATTGTTGTTCCGGTCTGACCTTTGCTTTGTTTATGAATAATTCTGCCTTTGATTATCCCCTGTACCTTTGCCAACATTTTACTTTGGAAACATAGAAAATAATAAATGGAAAGCATACAGCAGCAAACTTCAAGACATCAGTACATCAATACTGACTTAACTATGACACACACCACTCTGCCAGTCTAAAAGGGTTACACTGCGAGTGCTAAAATGAATAGTCATAATGAAATAATTTTGATCACCTTTGGTGATTAGCCACCCTGAGCTTATAGCATAGCCCCTATAGAGGCACCCTAACCAAAAAATATTAGCAGACTTCTCCCGCAAGGCCCCTGAAACGTGCTGGCATGAAAACCTGTCCGGCAAGGCCCATTCAGGAATCCCGCACCCCTTCCACCATCCTGGGCTGGTGGGATCAGGAGGTTTATACTGAAGGGCAGGGACCCCTTTCTGACCCGGTGGTGGTTATCCTGGGCAGCGGGACTAGATTGACCCTCACCGACCCTCACTGACCAACCCAGAAGTAGCCTCTCACTCTGTCTTTGGAGCCAGTCGGGGACCATTGTGTCCTCTCCTCGTCCATGGAGCGGTCCTTGCTGCCGCGTAAGTGGAGTAGCTGGTGTTGTAGGGGGGCGTGGCAGAGACCGGACCTCTTGCAGTGGGTCCTGATCCGGTGAGGTTTCCAGGGACTCCACAGATGTGGGCCAATACCACTGATGCAGTTCTGGCACAGGTGAACCCTCTTTGTGCGGCCCAAGTACCGGTGGCTGGACTGCTGGCATCTCGACAGGCTGCTAGCTGTAGGGAGGTCCCCCTGAGACAGGGCCACTGTAGACTGGACCCCTTGGTGTAGGTCTGCTGGTTGGATGGGGCCTTGTTGTAGAGCCAGCTGTGCGGGGGCTTGTTCCTTAGTAGGCTGGCTGGGGCCCCATGTTCAAACCATGTGTGCAGGCTGGGCTGAAGCCTGTGGTGGAACCGGCTGTGTAGGGGCCCTACTCCTTCTTGGCTTGAGAGGACCCTGTGTTGAAGCCAGGTAATCCTGCTCTATTGAGGTACCGTGGCCTGGGCAGGCAGAACAGTTCTTTGGGCCAATATCGTGTCATTGTAAGCCTGCTTGGTTAACCAGTAACTGAGGTCTTCCGAATACCAGCCACTCCTTATATCTGCCATCTGGGCAGAAGGGGTGTAGTCGGTGGCTGGTGGTTGACCTGACCAGAGATAAAACGGTAACTCACCTCCCTCGTAGGCCCTGAGAGGAAGGGGAGCAAACTTGTTCCGGAATGTATCTGTGAACAGTTCATAGTTCTCCACCTCCGGTCCGCCCTTCTCCCAGATGGCTACGTTGGTAACAAGTGCCTGGCCGGAGAGGAGCAGGAGACGTTTTTCTACCTTATCTCTCCCTGTTTGGAACCCCCAGTAAGGCTGGTAGATCACCTTTCGGGGGTTCCATTCAATTTCTCCAGGAGAATAGAGATAACTCACTGTAACTGGTAGAGTCGTAAAACCAGAGGAAATAGTTGGGTTTCTCTGAGCTGCCTGAGCACTCCTGGTAGAGTTTTAAAACCAAGACGTGTTTTCTCCCATCCACCTGCTGCCTTTTAGCTCAGGGGTGGAACGTGTTGAGATGTTGTAGGTTTTCTGCAATGTCCACGGTCACTTTATTAAGACCCACTGAGAGAGCTCCTATGGCGTCTAACTAGCTGTCTCCTTTTCAGGTTGGTTATTCTGTTACGAGTGCATAGTGTAGCTCAGGGGTAGGCAACTCTGGTCCTGGAGGGCTGAAACACTTCAGATTTTTTATTTTACCTAGTAGTTAATTGCAATCACCTGCTTTCCCAGGTATAAACCTGTCCCTTATTAGAAAGAGACATTTAAAATCTGAAGTGTTTTGGCGCTCCAGGACCGGAGTTGCCTACCCCTGGTGTAGCGGAATATAAAAGTAGGTGGAGAGAAGCGCGAAGTTGGAATGCAATAGTTTACTTTGGAAAGGAGAGAAAATAACTACTGGATAACCAGAATACATGAGCAAACTTTAATACAGCAATACACTGACTAAACATGAAGAATGCCTGACCCCACTGTGTGCGTCTGGCAGGGATATACAAACGCTACAATGTGTAGTCCTAATGACCTAACTTGGATAACCTGTGGTGATCAGCCACCCTGAGCTCACAGCATAACCCCTACGGGGTGGCAGCAATGTTTTATTTTATTTTTTGATTGAGAACAACTTCTCATTCACAATCACGACCTGTCCAAGACGTGCAAGGTGCAAGGTGACATAAAGTTGCACACAAAATATTCACTTACACAGAGTATAAACTGTATACAGTTGGATTAAAAGATATGGTCTAAAAATGGAGAGGTAATTACAAGAAAAGAGAGTTCGCTGCGCTTCTGCAATCACAACAGATCCGGTGCATCCAAGGCAAGGACTGGTCAATGTAAGGAGAAAAAAGATTGCCGGTGCAACACAGAACTGTAGGTAATAGATTAATTTAATGAAAAAGGTGCATAATAGACTAACGTTTCGATGTACACTTACATCTTCATCAGAGAGGTAATTACCTTTGCAATGTAAAGTGGTAGTGCAAAAGAAGTAAAACTAGGATAGGTAACATGATGAGCATGGCTAAAAAAATGGTAATGTTCTAGAACATAGAGAGGTACTGCTAGAACCTAATGGGGTTCTGATAGAACATTGAGAGGTCCTGCTAGAACATAGAGCGGTCATTCTAGAACCTAATGGAGTTCTAATAAAACATAGAGAGGTCCTGCTAGCACATAGAAGTCATGCTAGAACATAATGGGGTCCTGAAAGAACATAGAGCGGTCCAGCTAGAACATAAAGAGGTCCTGCTAGAACCTAATGGGGTTCTGATAGAACATAGAGCGGTACTTGAATATACAGACAGGGTTCTTACTGTGTTGTTCCATGAGGAGGTGCAGCTTGCTGAGTGTACTGGGGTGCTGCTCTGACAGTGGAGTAGGGTGAGTGGGGAGGGGTGACTGTGGGTGGGCAGGGGTAGAGCTGCAGAAGGAGGGGAGAATGGTGGGGTAGTTCCTCCCTCCGTTCCGACGCCCTTGACGAGACAACCCTTGCCCATAGTTCACCGAGAGCTCCCGGCCAGGAACACGAAGTGACCGTAGCTCCAGCTCCTCTTCTCCTGAAGGAAGCAGCATGTTGAGTTTGTTATTACACCGTAGTTACAATCTAGTCTGTCTGTGCATTAGACAACAACAGTACAACAGTAACTATGGAGTTCATCCTCTAACCTGTTGCTATAGGGACGTGTCCTCCGTTGCTTAGCCGACAGTGGTGATGCTGATGATGCTGCAAAAGGGTGTGTATGGGGCGGAGCCAGGGTGCATTTCCAGGCGTGCAGCTTTGACTTCCATGTAATTTCACACCCCCCATCACCCCACCTCCCCCATTAGGGTTCACCTTCTTACGACGTTTACTGTCAGAAAAAACAATATAGGGGATATAGGGCATGTATATACTGTAGGGATATAGGGGCTAAAGAATATATAAGAGATATAGAAAATGTGATAAATTAGATATAGGGGATACACAGTAGACGTTTTAATGATGAGTTGAGTGACATTAGTAGCATCAGGTGTGGAAACTTATCCTTAATGTCTAATTAAATGTGTGTATATTATCAGGCCAATCACTGAAATAAATGTAACCTTTTGATCAAAGTCCTTTTATAGTTAGTAGGCAGTAAACAAAGGCATGTATTTCCAGATTATTTTTAACAGATTAATAATTGTATTTGCTTAAAAACACCAAAAAAATGCTTATAGATGGCTTTAGATATTTTTTAAATGATTATTGCAGTGGAAAGTGTGTGCACTTTTATTTTGGAAAATATATAACTTTTTCTTCTGCAGATATAATATCCTGCTGCTAGATGAACTGTGACGCTCATGCTCCCTTATTGCAGGATTGGAGTGTTCTGTGCCAAGTTCCACATCACTCTACAACACTCCTTCTCAAACCAGCATCAACCAGGTACCCAACCGACACAAACACATCTAAAACCTGTGCACCCTCCTGTTTGTATATACAGTAAGCCTCCTGTTTTATCCCACTCATTGTGAGGTATTGTTTGTTACTTTGATCGCTATTTTGACATTGATTTCCTGGTCTGACCTTGTTTTTCTATTACCGTTTACTCTGTCCTTGAATTACCCTTTTGTGCCTCTGCCTTGATATAGTTTTCTAGTGTGTAATGAACCAGTGCCTGATCTGACTACCCTGCCTTGTACCAACCTATGCCTGATATGACTACCCTGCCTTGTGTACCGACCTCTGCCTGATCTGACTTCCCTGCCTCGTGTTCTAACCTCTGCCTGATCTGACTACCCTGCCTCGTGTACCAACCTCTGCTTGATCTGACTACCCTGCCTCGTGTACCAAACTCTGCCTGATCTGATTACCCTGCCTTGTGTACCGACCTCTGCCTGATCTGACTACCCTGCCTTGTGTACTGACCTCTGCCTGATCCGACTACCCTGCCTTGTGTACCGACCTCTGCAACTGAAACTCTGCCTGACCTTTGTCTTCTCTATTATGGATTTGCCCTTCTGCCCTTATTATTATTTATTTAATAAAACTATTATTATTGTGGAACCCTGGTTCTGGTGTGATAATTACACTGTGTTCTTTTCACTTACTAATTTGGTTATTTTGAGTGCCTTTGAAACACTCACCGTTTCTTAATGTCAGTTTTAATAGTTTGAGATGCCACTAAACCTGGCGTGGGCAATCATTTTTTTAATGATTTTATCAGATTTAATTTTTTAAACCAAGGGAACACACATTTCTAGCTAAACTCAAAACCAAGAAAGTGCTAACATTTTAGAAAAATCTTTACCTGACAAGAAGGGTAAAAATTGGCATTATGACATACTGTATATGACAACAGATGTCTGACATAACATTAAGCACTATTAAAAAAAAAATAGTAGGTGCATTTGATTAATTTTCGAAGGTATGAGAATATTATAAACAGTTCGACCAGCCAGTTGGTGTCTTGTAACCAGTGTTTAAATACTTAATCCAGAGGTCCCAGTAAAAGTGCACGAGAGGGGAAAAAAAGGGAAAAAGGGACAACACAACCCAGCAGTGCAACAGACTGATTAAAAAGCCTGGTAGCCTTGCTTAAAAAAAAAAAGCTAAGTAGCCTAGTAGGAATGTTCACTTTAGCTCTACAAAATGTATGTGTCCAACATGCACAGCTTGGGTGCTGTCTATGAAACATGTACAGCAAAATTCAGTGCTTTATTTCAACCGAGATCATTCGGTTCATTGGGCAGCATTCAAATTCATTAGGCAGCATTCGAATAGTTATGAAACTCAGCAGTGGTAACAAAAATAATGTGTGTAGCCTACAGACATTTTTTTTTCCAGATCCAGATTTTCCACCCTTCCCAATTCCCTCTAATCCTGCCTTGTCCGCTCGGCAACTCCTTGGACAGATCTGTGGGATGACGAGTGTCCCGCACATGGCTCATTCTTTTCGCACTGTTCCCCCAACATGGAAGCCTTTAGTCAGATCATGCACCAGATGATTACGTTCACCGACCACACTCCCGCAATTGAATTTACAAGCGCCCAATCTAAAAACAAGGAGTCGCTGGAGAGTGACGTGGCAGGATAGATAATAAGATTTATTTAACTCAAATCCCAGGCAGCATTATGCCAATTTTGTGCTGTGTCGTGCAGGAGGCCCAGGGAAATTCAGAGAACCCAAAGTTGGATCCCCTTTACACTGGTAATCTTGTAGTACAGTTCATACTAAAAATCTATCTTGTACCGGTTATAAACACCATTTTAAATTATCTTCTGCATCCACTATGGGCCCTTTAGAAAAAAACACCTAATCCTTTTCTACCTTATTGACAATGCCTTCTCTCTCTGGGCAAGGAAATGTATTAAGACCTTCCATGACCTTTATGACAATGGCATTTTCCGTAGCTTCTATTTGTGTATTATGGCACATCCCACAGATCTGTCAGTTCTTTCGTGCGCCGTAGAGGATGGTCGCATGGACAATGGCTCTGCTCACTCTATGCAGGTTTTGGCTTATTACTGTTTTTTTAGTTTTTATTCCTGCACGTTCTGCACTGTCGCTCATACAGTATGATCGACTAGCACTTTTGGATATACGTAATTCACTGGATACAGACTTTTTTTCCACTTACCTGAGTGATTGCTGCAACTGGAATATCCCGCCGTCGTCGACTTGTTTACTCATTCGCAGGCGACGCAGGAGAAAGAAGAGAGGAAAGCGTGCAGGTGTTCTATGCAGATCACGAACGAGATACTGCAATCCACCGTTACCGAGCATTTTACTTGCAAATGTTCAATCACTTGACAATAAAATGGACGAACTTCATGTTTGGATTATCTTCCAGCGAGACATTGCCAACTGCTGCGTGCTAGCTTTTACTGAAACGTGGCTGGATTCCACCATCCCGGACACGGCTATTACGCCAGCGGGTTTCTCCATCTTCCGGCAGGACAGAACCTCGGAATCAGGTAAACAAAGAGGCGGAGGGGTTTGCATTATGATTAACTCTCGTTGGGGTTCGGATGCAGCAGTTATTTCAACACACTGCTCACCGGACCTGGAACTACTAACTGTAAACATACGTCCCTTCTATCTCCCCCGGGAGTTTACTTCCACTATAATCACAGCAGTGTACATACCTCCGCAGGCAGACAAGGCGCGCACGCTTGAGGGACTATACGGAATAATAAGTGTCCTAGAGGACGCTCTTCCCGATTCTGTTTTTATTGTTGTTGGAGACTTTAACAGGACAAACATGAAAAAAATACTGTCTAAATTTCATTAGGGCATTATTTATTTTTACACTCGGGGCGATCAGACCCTAGACCATTGTTATTCAACGATCCATAACAGCTTCAAACCCATCCCCCGCCCTGCCTTTGGAAAGGCAGATCACATCTCCATTCTTCTCCTCCCTACCTACAGACAACATCTTAAACAGGAAAAAACGGTTTTTCGGTCAGTTCAAAAATGGAGTGACCAATCCATTACTACTCTCCAAGACTGCTTTGAAACTACAGACTGGGAAATGTTCCGTGTTGTAGCGGGTGACAACATTGATGAATACACTGACTCTGTCTCAGCATTCATCACGAAGTACATAGATGATGTCGTTCCACGGGTCAATGTCAAGACCTTCCCCAACCAAAAGCCCTGGGTTAACGGTAATGTCCGTGCCAAGTTGGTAGCATGGTCCTCTGCCTATAACTCTGGGGACCCGGAGGCTCTGAGGAGGGCCTGATATGACCTACGGAAGGCCATCAGAGATGCTAAAAGAGACTACAGGGACAAATTGGAGTCCAATTACAACAGCTCCGACCCCAGACGCATGTGGAGTGGACTACGGTAGATAACGGAGTACAAAGGAAGGAAGAGCTGTGACACCCACCACCCCGCCTCACTCCCCGACGAGCTCAACACCTTCTTCACACGGTTTGAGGTGGCCAACATCACCCCGGAAAAGCTTGCCAAGAACCCAGACGACTACACTCTGACCCTGGATGTGGCTGACGTAAGGAGAGCTTTCAAAGAGTGAACCCGCGGAAGTCTCCAGGGCCAGATTGTATTCCAGGCCGTGTTCTAAGAGGATGCGCCGACCAGCTTGCAGGGGTATTCACCTCCATATTCAACCTCTCCCTAACACAGTCTGCAGTTCCCTCCTGCTTCAAGCAGGCCACCATTATCCCGGTTCCAAAAAAAACTTACATCACCTGCCTAAATGACTACCGCCCAGTAGCACTAACCTCAATCATCATGATGTGTATGCCCCCATACACATCGATGGAGCTGAAGTCGAGAGAGTTTCAGAGTTCAAGTTCCTCGGTGTGTTTATCAGCGACAACCTCACTTGGTCTAGACAGACAATCTCGGTAACAAAAACTGCCCAAAAGCGCCTATACTTCCTGAGGAGACTCAAAAAGTTTGGCATGTCTGTCAGGATTTTAACAAACTTCTACAGGTGCACCATTGAGAGCATCCTCTCAGGCTGCATTACAGCCTGGTACGGCAGCTGCTCCGCTGCTGATCGTAAGGCCCTTCAGAGGGTGGTGAAGTCAGTGGAGCGCATTATTGGCTGCTGCCTCCCCTCAGTGCAAGGCATCTACCAAAAGCGATGCCTTTGGAAAACAAAGAACATCGTCAAAGACCACAGCCACCCAGGCCGTGATCTCTTCTCACTACTGCCGACTGGTAGACGTTACCGGAGCATCAGGGCACGGACCACCAGACTTAAAAACAGTTTCTTCCCACAGGCCATTCGGCTGCTCAACATGGAACACAGACACTGATCGCAAATCGTCTGTTGAGCACTAACACTCTCTGGTCACTTTATGCTCTCTACATCTGATGTAGCAGAATTCAAATGCACCTTTAAAAGCAATTTTCCATGCCAATTTTATAAATATTTACTACTTCTACTGTTGTACATTTTCCAGACCACTGCTCAGTACATAGCGTTTTATTATATTATTATTATTACTATTGTCATTATTATTTTAAAATTCTTATATTGTTGTATTTCTTGTTTTTAAGCCCACTGCATAGAATCGCCGAGCCATGGCAAAATAATTTCTCTGTATAGGATGATGTATATTATTCAATGCATATGATAAATAAACAACTTTGACTTTGACTTTGACATGACATACACTCCACAGAGAAAACAAAATCTTCCTGGGATCAGGAAATGGGTGTTGAAATCATGGAGGAGTGGTGGGGTGAGGCAACAGACAGAGTTATCTTTTTCCCGTCTAGGACTAATATTGTTTAAGGTGGTTCATAGAGTTCACTTCTTCAAGTCCAGACTGTCTGAAATATACCCTACGCTGATTTATGTTTGTGAAATATGTCATGCCTCCCCATGTCACCTTTATCACGTTTTTGTAATGCCCTAAGCCAAGGCACTACTGGGACTCTATTCCAGATTGTGCTTAAAATCCACATGCTCCCCTGTCCCGATAGCTGTTTTTGGTGTTCCAGAAGACTTGCTTTCAATCTACCACAAATGTGCAGACAATGTTGTTTTCACTACACTATTGGCTCAAAGTAGAATTCTACTCCAATGGAAGTCTTCCCAGTCTCACTCAGTTTCTCAATGGATCCGAGAAGGTATGCTCTGCATGCCGTTAGAGAAAATTAAGTATTCTTTTTGGTGGCAGCCTTTCATTTCTTATTTCGATGACTTCCAGAGAATCCCTGATTAGATCCAAGCTAATGTTAGCCTATGTTTTATTATATGTTTACTTAAACCTTTCCTTTTTTAATTTTAGTTTTTGTCCTTGTCTGTTTCTATATTTATTTTATCAATTATTTGTTTGTTGGTTTTTGGTGGGGGGTGTTGTGTTTGGTGGGGGTTGGTTCTGTGCAGCATATACACTCACCTAAAGAATTATTAGGAAAACCCGTTCAATTCCTCCTTAATGCAATGATCTACACAACCAATCACATGACAGTTGCTTCAATACATTTAGGGGTCTGGTCCTGGTCAAGACAAACTCCTAAACTCCAAACTGAATGTCAGAATGGGAAAGAAAGGTGATTTAAGCAATTTTGAGCGTGGCATGGTTGTTGGGGCCAGACGGGCAGGTCTGAGTATTTCACATTCTGCTCAGTTACTGCGATTTTCACGCACAACAATGTTTAAAGTTTACAAAGAATGGTGTGAAAAGGGAAAAACATCCAGTATGCGGCAGTCCTCTGGGTGAAAATGCCTTGTTGATGCTAGACGTCAGAGGAGAATAGGCCGGCTGTTTCAAGCTGATAGAAGGGCAACTTTGACTGAAATAACCACTCGTTACAACCAAGCTATGCAGCAAAGCATTTATGAAGCCCCAACACGCACAACCTTGAGGTAGATGGCCTACAACTACAGAAGACCACACCGGGTACCACTCATCTCCACTACAAATAGGATAAAGAGGCTACAAAATTTTGCCTGGTCTGATGAGTCTCGATTTCTGTTGAGACATTCAGATGGTAGAGTCCGAATTTGGTGTAAACAGAATGAGAACATGGATCCATCACACCTTGTTACCACTGTGCAGGCTAGTGGTGGTGGTGTAATGGTTTGGGGGATGTTTTCTTGGCACACTTTAGGCCCCTTAGTTCCAATTGGGCATTGTTTACATGCCAGAGCCTACCTGAGCATTGTTTCTGACCATGTACATTCCTTTCCTGGCCACCATGTACCCATCCTCTGATGGCTACCTCCAGCAGGATAATGCATCATAATGCATCAACGTCACAAAGCTAGAATCATTTCAAATTGGTTTCTTGAACATGACAATGAGTTCACTGTACTAAAATGGCCCCCACAGTCCCCAGATCTCAACCCAATAGAGTATCTTTGGGATGTGGTGGAACGGAAGCTTCGTGCCCTGGATATGTATCCCACAAATCTCCATCAACTGCAAGATGCTATCCTATCAATATGGGCCAACATTTCTAAAGAATGCTTTCAGCACCTTGTTGAGTCAATGCCACGTAGAATTAAGGCAGTTCTGAAGGCAAAAGGGGGTCAAACACAGTATTAGTATGGTGTTCCTAATAATCCTTTAAGTGAGTGTATGTAGAATATTGTGTGTATTTCGTTTGTACCGAATGTATGCATTATTGTCACTTTCAATAGAATAAATAATTATGAGCATGAATGTAGAGGATATAGGGGATGTAGATGATATAGGGAATGTAGGTGATATAGGGGATATAGGTGATATCAAGGATATAAGAAATACGGTTGATAGATGTGACAGATGTCAGTGGAGTAGCCATCATAGTGCTAGTAATGTGGGCTACTGAGTACTGTGATGGCTACAATGGGTTGTTTTGCTTTAGTTATAATGTGCCTGTATAAGTGTATTTTGGTTGCTGTATAATGGTGATATTAGTTAAGTAAACCACTGCTGTAGGTGGCACTGTTGCTAATCCAGGTCAGTGGGTGACTGGCTTCTTCTTTGGTGTCAACCACTGATCTGGAGGGGAAGTAGGCCATCTTGAAAAGGGGGAACTGGGGAATGAGCACATGGAAGGAGTGTTTGGTGGGCTAGAAAAGACATTGTATAGAAGTCTGGAAGTTTGTTTTTTTCGAGGCAATATTTAATAAATATTCCCACACATTGGGATAACAGTAGTACTGGTGTGGAGATCTCGTTAGTTCTGTGCATCCATCGGCCGTTTTGTCACATAGAAGATAAAGAACATATTGAAGATATAATGGATATAGGATGTATGGGGATATAGAACATATAGAGGATACAGGGTATAGTGGAGGTTTGCAATATAGTGATATATAGGGGACATAGAAGATATATATTGTATAAGGGATATGATGGGGCTTTACCCTGTCCTACCTGTGCCAGGTGGTATACATGCGCTGGACTCGTCGAGTCAGTTTACGGTAGAGGTGTGAGATGTATCTCAACATCTCTTCATAGCATGACCCAGGTTCACTGTAGCTAGCCAGTGTACTGTCATTGGACATGTACCGCGCACGTTGCTCCCTCATCAAGGCATTCTCACGCTGTTTGGTCTCAGCGAACTGGGTCGCTATGACGACCAGGCACAGGTTGATCATGAAGAATGAGCCCACCTGACCAAGATTATATAGAGAATTAAGGTTAGATCAAGATACCGTCCAGCCAGAAAGATACACAGAGTTACCATGAGCTGACCAGAAACATTTACATGGTTAGTATAAGGACAACCAATAACTATCACTGAGTTCAGTGTCATTTAGGGAGAAGCTGAGCGCATTTGGGTAATCGGTGACTTGGTTTATCATTGAAACCAGCCAGTTCGATGACATAGCCATTGGACATTATGATCAGGTCGGCTGACTTGTTGGCTGACTAATTGAATGGCTGGTTGGTTGCCTGAATGTATGACTTTCTGACTCTTTGACTGATTGGGGCGATGGATGAACTAATTGCCTGGCTGGTTGGTGGGCTGAGAGATCGACTAACTGATTGACTGACAGACAAACTTATTTACATGGAGTAGTTGAATAGAATTAGCTTACTTTGTGATGTAAATGCATGCCCTGGCATGATGACAGCTCAACTTTGTTCTGCATTCTACTTAACATCATGCCCTGTATCCGTATCCTGCTTAACACTGAATCCTGTTTCAGAATCCTGCTTAAGACTGAACCCTGTATCCTGCTTAAAACTGGACCTTGTATCAGTATCCTGCTTAAAATCGAACCCTGTATCATTATCCTGCTTAACACTGAACCCTGTATCACTATCCTGCTTAACACTGAAACCTGTATCAGTATCCTGGTTAACACTGATCCCTGTTTCAGCATCCTGCTTAACAGTTAACCATGTATCAGTATCCTGCTTAATATTGAACCCTGTATCAGTATCATGTTTAACACTGTATCAGTATCCTGTTGAACTCTGTATCTGTATCCTGCTTAACACTGAACACTTTATATGTATCCTGCTTAACACTGAACCTGTGTATCCATATGCTGCTTTACATTGAACCCCGTATCAGTATCCTGCTTAACACTGAACCCTGTATCAGTATCCTGGTTAACAATGAACCCATGTATCAGTATCCTGGTTTATACTAAACCCTGTTTCAGCATCCTGCTTAACACTGAACCGTGTATTAAAATCCTGTTTAACACTTAACCCTGTATCAGTATCCTGGTTAACACTGAACCTGTGTATCAGTATCCTGTTTAACACTGGATCCTGTATCAGTATACTGGTTAACACTGAACCATTTTATCAGTATCCTACTTATTATTGAACACTGAATCATTATCCTGCCTATCACTAAACCCTGTTTCAGCATCCTGCTTAAAACTGAACCCTGTTTCAGCATCCTGCTTAACACTGAACCCTGTTTCAGCATCCTGTGTATCACTGAACCCTGTATCAGTATCATGTTTAACACTGAACCCTGTATCAGTATTGTGTTGAACTCTGTATCTGTATCCTGTTTAACACTGAACACTTTATCTTTATCCTGCTTAACACTGAACCCTTTTATCAGTATCCTGCTTAAAATTGAATCCTGTATCATTATCCTGCTTAACACTGAAACCTGTATCAGTATCCTGGTTAACACTGATCCCCGTTTCAGCATCCAGCTTAACACTGGACCCTGTATCAGTATCCTGCTTAATATTGAACCCTGTATCAGTATTATCTTTACCACTGAACCCTGTATCAGTATCCTGGTTAACACTGAACCCATGTATCAGTATCCTGCTTAATATTAAACCCTGTATCAGTATTATGTTTAACACTGAATCCTGTATCAGTATCCTGGTTAACACTGAACACATGTAACAGTATCCTGCTTAATATTGAACCCTGTATCAGTATCATGTTTAACACTGATCCCTGTATCAATATTGTGTTGAACTCTGTATCTGTATCCTGCTAAACACTGAACCTGTGTATCCATATCCTGCTTAACAATTAACCCTGTATTAGTATCATGGTTAACACTGAACCCATGTATCAATATCATGGTTAACACTGAACCCATGTATCAGTATCCTGCTTAATATTAAACCCTGTATCAGTATTATGTTTAACAATGAACCCTGTATCAGTATCCTGGTTAACACTGAACCCATGTATTCGTATCCTGCTTAATATTAAACCCTGTATCAGTATTATGTTTAACACTGAATCCTGTATCAGTATCCTGGTTAACACTGAAAACTTGTAACAGCATCCTGCTTAATATTGAACCCTGTATCAATATCATGTTTAACACTGAACCCTGTATCAATATTGTGTTGAACTCTGTATCTGTATCCTGCTTAACACTGAACCTGTGTATCCATATCCTGCTTAACAATTAACCCTGTATTAGTATCATGGTTAACACTGAACCCATGTATCAATATCATGGTTAACACTGAATCCTGTTTCAACATCCTGCTTAACACTGAACCCTGTATCAGTATCCTGTTTAACACTGAACCCTGCATCAGTATCTTGGTTAACACTGAACCTGTGTATTAGTATCATGGTTAACACTGATCCCTGTTTCAGCATCCTGCTTAACACTAAACCCTGTATCAGTATCCTGCTTAATATTGAACCCTGGATCAGTATACTGTTTAACACTGAACCCTGTATCAATATCCTGTTGAACCCTGTATCTGCATCTTGCATAACACTGAGCACTTTATCTGTATCCTGCTCAACATTGAACCTGTGTATCCATATCCTGCTTAACATTAAACCCTGTATCAGTATCCTGGTTAACACGAAACCTGTGTATCAGTATCTTGCTTGACACTGAACCTTGTATCAGTATCCTGTTTAACACTGAACCCTATATATATTCTTCTTAACACTGAACATGTGTATCATTATCCTGCTTAACACTAAACACTGTATCAGTATCCTGCTTAACACTGAACCCTGTATCAGTATCCTTTTTAACACTCTGTATCAGTATACAGGTCTTTGATTCCCAGTCTGACTGCTTGACTTCAGTGTCTTAGCTGATATGAAAGCCTGGTAAGGTTCCAGCATACTGCCCTGCTGCCTGCTATGCAGAGATATGTGTCGCTGCCTCCAAAGCACCTCCTCCTCTTCCCCTCCTCATTACTTCAAAGTCCCGCTGAGAAACTAGGTCACCCCTGAGCTGCAAACTGGATTTGAACCTGAATCCACTGTTTTATCCTACTAAAAAGGCATTAGCTAGGAATTGACATGGGCAGCTTCAGTGCTAAATACATATAAACACATAGCTAGGTTAATAACGGCAGTAAATAAACACACAAGAATGAGCTGCAAACTAACCCAGCACAGACAAACAACATTTAGACATCATACTCACAATGATCAGCAGTATAAAATATATAAAATTGTAAAAGGAGTGGGCATCCATGACGTAGTACATGATGTCCACCCAACCTTCAAGAGTTATCACCTAGGGAAGGAAGAGAGAGGCAGAGAAAAGAGATGTGTGAGGATTGACAGAGATATAAAGAGATATAACCAGGACTGACAGAGATAAAAATAGATATAACCAGGACTGACAGAGATACAAAGAGATATAACCAGGACTGACAGAGATACAAAGAGATATAACCAGGACTGACAGACATGCAAAGAGGTATAACCAGGACTGAGGAAGATAAAAAGAGATATAACACGGACTGACAGACATACAAAGAGATATAACCAGGACTGACAGAGATAAAATGAGATAAAACTAGGCCTGACAAACATACAAAGAGTTATAACCAGGACTGACAGAGATTCAAAGAGATATAACCAGGACTGACAGAGATACAGAGATATATCCAGGACTGACAGACATACAAAGAGATATAACCAGGACTGAGGAAGATAGAAAGAAATATAACTAGCAAAGTCTAGTCACAGCCCTCAGGTACAGACACATACACAGACACACAGAAAAATACACAGATATACAGACAACCACACACTACAATACTGAAGACAGGAAGACAGAGCTAAAATTAAGCTGCTGCTGAACAAAAGGGAATAGAGCCCTGTCCATCTTCATTATACTGTGAAATACGACTCACCTGACATCTAAACTGAAATACACCTCACCAGAAATATAAACTGAAATACACCTCACCTGACATTTAAACTGAAATACACCTCACCAGAAATATAAACTGAAATACACCTCACCTGACATCTAAACTGAAATTCACCTCACCAGATATTTAAACTGAAATACACCTCACCTGATATTTAAATTGAAATACACCTCATCTGAATACTAAACTGTTAATTAAATATCACCTACAGCAAGTAAATGAAGAATACAAATAGGGTTCTTTATTAATCTCCATAGGAGAACCCTTTTTAGTTCCACCAAGAACCCATTTAGATGACATATACCTTGTTTTGATCAAAGCTAACTCTAGTTCTGAATTGGTGCTGGTTCACACTTGGTTCAACTTGCGAACCTCCTCAGGACCTGTTTGTTATTCCACATACTAGAGAACCCAGAGAACGATGTTGTTACGTCACTGTGTACGTCGCCATACGTCTTAACTTTTCCAGAAAGGCTAGTGCCAACTTCAAGCATAGCAACTACAATGGTGGTCTACATCGTTACGTCACTGTGTACGTCGCCATAGGTCTTAACTTTTCCAGAAAGGCTAGTGCCAACTTCAAGCATAAAAACTACAATGGCGGACTACATCATTACGTCACTGTGTATGTCGCCATACGTCTTAAATTCTCCAGAAAGGCTAGCGCCAACTTCAAGCATAACAACTACAATGGCGGTCTACATCGTTACGTCACAGTGTACGTCGCCATATGTCTTAACTTTTCCAGAAAGGCTAGTGCCAACTTCAAGCATAGCAACTACAATGGTGGTCTATGTCGTTACGTCACTATGTACGTCGCCATACGTCTTAACTTTTCCAGAAAGGCTAGTGCCAACTTCAAGCATAGTAACTACAATGGCGGTTTACATCATTACGTCACTGTGTACGTTGCCATACGTCTTAACTTTTCCAGAAAGGCTAGTGCCAACTTCAAGCGCAGCAACTACAATGGCGGTCTACATCATTACGTCACTGTGTATGTCGCAAGACGTCTTAACTTTTCCAGAAAGGCTAGTGCCAACTTCAAGCATAACAACTACAATGGCGGACTACATTGTCTTTGTCACATCTGGGTTGGGATCCAGGGGTCTCCACCGCTCCAGTTCCCCGGAGTACTAGGAGGATATCTGGATCAGATGCAGTGACTTTCTGTTCAGGGTTAATTTTATGTTCGGGGTTTCGGGGATTCTAGCCTTCTTCATGCGTGGCTATGCCGTCTAGTTCTGTTGGGGAGCTCTTCCCTACTCTATGGTGGAATTCATTATTACGCACACAGGTGCACCTTATTTACTACCAGCATTCATTATTTAAGAGGGCTAGCCTGTTATTCTGTGTCTGTTATTATTTTCTCTGTTGCGCACATTTGTGAGAGCCTGCATTCTCCTTTTGTGTTCTATGTTCTGCTATTGCCAAGGATACTCATTAAAGCCTTGTTGACCTGCACTTGTCTCCTCGCCTACATCGTGTGACAGTCTTCTGCAAATGTTTCTCCTGGCTTTGCAATCCTATTTTGGTGTCAGAAGAATCTTTCTTCATTATTTGTACAATCTTTCTACTATCTTTCTAGCTTTTAACAATGGTGGTTACAAACTTTTCGTCATGTTGTTGACCACAATAACCCCGCATCCAGCCCCTGACGTAAGCAATACTTGGTAAAAGAATGGTTCGAGACTAGCAAAGAGTTGATGCCGCTCTTCAACCAGTTTTCCTGGCTGAGAGCCGGTTCTTTGGCTGTCGAAAAGGAAAGGACTTGTTCGAAATATGCACCGGAACCAAACATTTTTAGTTCTGTGGTTGATAAGGCAAGGCAAGGCAAGTTTATTTATATAGCACATTTCATACACAATGGCAATTCAAGGTGCTTTACATAAACAGGAAAACATTAAAATTTAAAACAGATAAAATTAAAGCAATTAAAATAAAAGTGAAACAGTTAGAAAAATAGTACAGTTTAAGAAATAAAAGAGACTGAACGAACCATATAAAATATAGTGCAATCGGTTCGGACTTAGCACAGAGTTCATTCAGTAAAAGGCTAGCTAAACAGATGTTTTGAGTCTGGATTTAAAGGTGACTACTGTTGGAGCACATCTGATCTAAGCCCTGGGTTAACGGTGATGACCGTGCCAAGCTTGCAGCACGGTCCTCTGCCTATAACTCTGGGGACCTGGAGGCTCTGAGGAGGGCCAGATATGACCTACGGAAGGCCATCAGAGATGCAAAAAGAGGGTATAGGGACAAATTGGAGTCCAACTACAACAGCTCAGACCCGAGGCGGATGTGGTGTGGACTGCGGCAGATAACAGAGTACAAAGGGAAAAAATAGCTGTGATGCCGATCCCCCCGCCTCTCTCCCTGATGAGCTCAACACCTTCTTTGCACGGTTTGAGGTGGCCAACATCACTCCTGAGAAGCTAGCTGAGAACCCAGATGACTGCACTCTGTCCCTGGACGTGGCTGATGTAAGGAGAGCTTTTAAAAGAGTAAACCCGCGGAAGTCTCCAGG
>JACXGM010014511.1:0-22050 GCA_016801145.1 Umbra pygmaea
TGAGCTGTGTTCTACCAGTTGATATGGCCTATTTGGAATTCACGCACACACTAACACACAAACCTTCACACACATACTCCCAGCTTGGCAGCACTCAGCAGTTTCTAGGCATACTTTTATCTGTGTTTAGAGGTGTATCCTCCTCTTCTCTCTCTCTCTTGCTCTCACACACACACACACACACACACACACACACACACACACACACACACACACACACACACACACACACACACACACACACACACACACACACACACAAGCATCTTATTCCAGGAGTCAGCTGACACGTCCATTTGTTTACAACTGACTGCTCAGCAGAAATAATCAGATTTATGCTCCTACCCACTGTGAGGTATGAATTTAAACAAAAACATGTTCCAAACGTGTCTCTCGTTCCTTTCAATGTTGCACACTATAATAATGTCATCAGTAGCAAACACTCATCATTCACGTATGTTCTCATCCAACAGACATGTTTGCTGAATGTGCTGTGTTTTGATATCTAGTTATCCCGTTAACAGTCCTGTAGAAATGTAAAGGTCTTGAGTGGAGCTGGATTTCCTAAACGCATAGCCTGTTGTGTGTCAGTAATCAGACTTAGCCCCTATAGCCCCTCCCAAGCATCCTGTCATGAATGTCCCCTAAAGACCATGTCTTGTGACTGGTTAGTTTTATCTGATCTACAGCTAATATGTCTTGTATTAATTCTGTCCTTCCATGGTTGGACTGTCTGTGTTACTCTAAGGAAAGGTATCATCAGCCTTTTGAAAGGCTAAGTCCAACTGCCGACAGGGTAGAGGACAGCAGAACAGCAGTGTGGTGGGACTGGGTCTGCAACTATGTCTCTGTGGAGCCCGTGCTCACTCACTCTCACAGTCACTGACACACAATGGAGGAGCAGGGCCACTGCTGTGTGCCAGAACATTCCTGCTCCAACTGTCCCCAGGGAATGGACTGTCCTCACTTTGCGCAGTCAGTTCAGAGAGACTGTGTGTGTGTTTGTGAGATGTATGGGCCTGCGTATGTTTTAGAGAGTACAGTGTACTGTATGGTGAACTGCAGACGGGTGTGTGAGACAAAGTGATGGTAACTAGTATGTGTAATAATGTGGAGTTGTGGAAACCCATCAACCTATAGATGAGCGCAGGTTACGGGAGGGTGAGGCAATGGTGAGGAGTGAGTTCAGGTAAGGAGGGGTTTTTCTTAGGATTGATTTGTAAATAAGGTGATACCAGTGGGTCAGGCGCCGAGTGTGTAATCAGGGCCAGCCCACTAGTGCGTATAGGTCACAGTGGTGGGTGTTAAATGGGACATTGGTAACAAATCGGATGGCACTATTATAGACTACGTCTAGCTTGTTAAGCAGGGAGGTAGAGGCAGTTCTGTAAATGACATCCCCGAAATCAAGGAAAAATTAATTGATTATTCGGAATAATACAAATCCATTTTTTATTTGCTATAAATATTGTATATATAGTGTTTCTCATCATCTTGCACAATGCTCTCTTTAAAAAAACTTGTATAATAGAAATACAACAAATAGAAACCAAACAATGAAGGGTTTTACCAAGTGCATACAGCAACATTAATGCTATTTTTTACTTAAATATGCCTTCCATGATTTTAGGCGATATTTAGAACTATTTAGACCTCTAGGACCTCTAGAGCCAAAATGGGTCCCCACTCGTGACTTTCTCTGAAGTGTCTAGGTTTGTATTTTCTCTCTTGTTCTCCTGTGTTTAGAGGTTGTGCTCACTCTGCAAACTTTTTAGACGTCACCCTATAACCCAGGTCATAGACAGCTCTGTCAATGAGACTTACCCTATGTTAGCAAACCATATGTCACACATTTGTTGTGAATTCCCTGCATGAGGCTCGATAAGGGAATACCATCGGGTTTCAAGCCAACTATGAATTCTAGTTATATTATAGACAGTATAATACACATCCGGCTAAAAATTGTTTTGCAATTACGAACATGTATCTTTAATGCACAAGTCCACAATACATTAGAGAATATTATTTTCTTCAACACTTGCCTGCTGAAATGTAAAGGAACTCTACGCACACTGCTACCATTACGTTAATGAACAACACTGCCATGCTTAAGTCATAGCATCATACAAATCTAAAATGGAGCTCTGAAAAGTAGACACCTGTTATGGTGCTGACCACTGCAGCCTGTGCTGTGTCATCTATCAAAGTGTTTTAGCTCCGTATACCATAGACTCAACTAATCGATAAAGAACTTTGTTGCAAACAGATTTTACGGTCAACGTTATTCATTTATAGGTTAGTTGTGTCAGCCCTGTGAATAACTGTGGGAAGGCTGAGCTCACGGTTCTGTCTCAGTGTGGATAAGCTGGAAGCATTGCCACCGTCTCCCAGCCTAAAGTCTGTGTTGGTGGTGTTGTCCCCTGTTCACTCTATTGGCCCTTCTATAAACTCTGAAACACAGCAGTAAATCTTGTGCATTTCATGAGTTGCTTCACTATGCTATATGGAGTTCTATATCTGGCTTGAACAGAGCAAAAAGGAAATTCAAAACCTAAGCTGTCGATATATCAAATTGGTTGTGTTCCATCTCCTTGTTTAAGAACTGCATTCGCCCAATTGTAATTGGACCAAATAATCAGCGGCGATAACAAAAGAAAACATGAACAACTGCATATCCTTATTTCACATATTTGAGGCACTGCTGGCAGAGTCCAATAAAGAGACTGCCCACAGGAGATTGGCCCTTGTAGTTTCTGGACATGCCACACTGTCCCCTCTCCACCTCCTTGGTTTTTCCTTCTCCCGCCTTCTCTCATGTGCTGTGCATAGTTTATCCATCACACTCGTCATCTGGCCCAAGCTTCTTTAAATGTGAGATATGTCACATTAAATGTTGACTAACTTTGGGTATAGTTTAAGGTCATGATTTGATTATTTGTTACCCAGTGATCCAGATCTAATCTTATTCCTGAACCCAGATCTGTTTTTTAAGAACTATTTTACCCACTATAAAAAGTGATTTGGAATGGTATGTTATCATCATATGCTCAGAGCTACTCTTTATTTTTTATTACATTTTTATTATTTAATTAACAGGGAATTAATTAGCAGAGGCTAGAGAGACAGGTGTGTAGGAGGACAGAGAGGAAGGTTACAGACCGCAGCCAAGCCAAGGTTTCGAACCCCTGTCGCTGGGAGGTGCACGTGTGTGTCGGAGCTTAGACCATACACCAAACTCCGGCACACTCAGAGCTATTATTTGTGTAGATAGAACTTTTTATTCCCAAGGTGTGATAATACTGGACCGGATTGTACAGTGTATAGTTCGATGTGAGATCAAGGCAGGCCATTGTTTCATCTCAAAGCAGGTGTCAGTTTCCTTCCACAGCCCCCCAGCCTGTCCCTAGTGAGCTGGCCCTGCCAGACAGACAGACACCCTGTTGTCAGAAGTATTAGACGGTCCCTCCCAGGCCACATCACCATCACAGTACACAGTCTCACTCACGTCCCTGAGGAGAAGTCTGTACACTGTGTTTGTTGTTCTATCCTCCTGTTTTATACCAGCCTCTGAGAATGTGAGGAGGAGTTCGCTTCCCATCGGTCTTCCTGGCTGAATGACGGGAGATAGAGAACACAGTTTAAAGACTCGCAGAGCCTCACCTACAAACCTGCTGCCAAATGAATGACCCCATTAAAGAGACATATTCCCCACAGGTCACACAGACCCACAAATACACATTTTATTCACTCCGAAATCTCTTAGTTGAAATAAATGTGCTGTCACGGCAGCTACATTTAAGACCTGATTCCACAGAAGGGCGGAGCACACACAACCAAACAAAGTTGGAATAGAAAATTTATTTTGATTTTAACAAAGTAGATAGCATTCGAATGCATATTTTGTTTGTGTAATGTTTTAGTACAATTTATACATGTTTTTTATTGGATCTTTCGCATTTTCCACTTGGTTTGGTAATGCAAACAAATGCTTCCCATGCCAATAAAGCCCTTTTAATAGCGCAGGAAAGAGGAGAGGTTCCTGTTTGGCTGCTGTGTGGCTCGTCTTTATTGGAGCAGTAATGAAACCCAGAGAACTCTCATTGCCTTCTGGTTAGACCCTCAGCTTATAATAACTCTCCTTCTGCATTGTCTTCCTGCTGTCTAAATCACATCATCTCATTATGTGCTTCTCATTACACCGGCATTCTTGTGACTTAATGAGAGGGTAGAGGTTCGTATTCTTTCGATGGTGTGATTTGCAGATGCCAGTGTAATGAACGACATGCATTATGTATTTATGTACTGCAACTGTGGCGAACAGTCTGTTGGTTCAATACCTTTAGCATTAAGCTTGAGGTAAGAGAGGGTCAAACTGAGCAGCTGTCAGACAGACAGACAGCTTGTGTGTGCTTTGGCTGTTCCCCTTGCCAAAGCGCCCCATCCCTCATAAATCTCTCGGCTGATCTTCGTTGTGGCAGCGTTAATGGCCGCCCATCAATCACGCGTTCATGTGTGAGCTCTGGGCGACGTGCTGGATGCTCCACGGGGTTAGGGGTGGGGCTTAGCAGCACAGTTACCTGGGAATTGGTGAGTCCATATGGCAAAACAGGACAGCGCCAGTACGGAGAATTGATCATCATTTGAAATTCAATGTTATTGGCAGTAAAGAGGAGCAAAGGAGTGGAAGGGGGCAGAGAGGGGGATGGGACTGAAAGAGAGAAACTGAGAGAGAGGGTGTATGGAGGAATATTAGTGAAACATTGCAATGCTCCAGCAGGCACAACATTTTATTGTAATAAACAGAGTTTAATGCTGGACATTTAAGACAGAGTCTCTTTTATTGCAGCTTATAGTATGCTACTGCACTGGACCAATCTCTGGGCCAATTCACAGTTAAAAGCATCAACTGGTTTTGGTTAAAAAGGGATGCGGCAGGAGAAATGGAACTGCTTTGACATTCAGAGACAGCTGTGATTTCAAGGAGTGACCATCCATGGAATTGAAAATACATATTTAACCAGGGGTAGGCTACATAGCAGCACAAACAAATGAAATAGACACAACATGTGCTGCTCTCTGAAGTGTTTCAGTCCTGATCAAAGCATTGCCCTTTACTTTTGTTACCATGTTCTGAGGTTACACAGTGTTTCTGTACATTTGCACTGTTTAAAACTTGTTGGAGTATCACAAGCTTGTATGTTAAGTTTTGACTGTTGAACTAAGCTTTCAACTTAACTTGCATTGGTGTAAGGGCTATTTACATTCTTAGGTAATGTCTTTGAGAAAATAGGTGATCAACATAAAAAAATCACCTTTATTTGCAAGGTACCTTTACACAAACCTGGAATTGTACTGTGTGTAAAGATGCACAATTGGTTGGTGACATATAGGGACAAAATACACAACATCTATTAAAGGTTTACATAACAATATACATTTGGTAGTGCACAGATAAATTAGAATAATTCAATATAAGCAGTGAGTATATGTGGATTGACAGTTGATATACCATACATACTGTACATGTACAGTTTACAAATAGATATAGATGCAAAGACATGAATAGAGTTTGAGTGCAGAATACTACAACTGACAGTTACCCGTTTTACAGAATACTACAACTGACAGTTACCCGTTTTACAGAATACTACAACTGACAGTTAACTATTTAACAGAATACCACTTTATCCACTCTACATCTGATGTAGCAGAATTCAATGCACCTTTAAAAGTAATTTTCCATGCCATATTTTATACTATTTATTACTTCTGCTGTCGTACACTCTCCGGACCACTGCTCAGTACATAGTGTATTTTGTATTTTGTTATTATTATTATTATCGTTTTAAAATTTCTTTATGTATATAACCTTTTTAAGCCCTCTGTGTAGATGTGTCGAGCCTTGTCAAAAGAATTTCTCTGCATAGGATGATGTGATGTTATCCGATGCACATGACAAATAAACAACTTTGACTTTGACTTTGAATGCTGCAACTGACAGTTAACTATTTAACAGAATACTGCAACTGACAGTTAACTATTTAACAGAATACTACCACTGACAGTCAACCGTTTAACAGAATACTACAACTGACATTTAACCGTTTAACAGATCACTACCACTGAGAGTTAACAGTTTAACAGAATACTACAACTGAGAGCTAACAGTTTAACAGAATACTACAACTGAAAGTTAACAGTTTAACAGAATACTACAACTGACAGTTAACCGTTTAACAGAATACTACAACTGACAGTAAACTGTAGGTGGCTGGACATGAGCACACTCTTGTTCCTCTCTGTGGTGATGAAGGCATTTTCCTTCTTTTAGAAGGATAAGTAATGGTTGAAGGAGATTTTCACAAAGCTTGTTGTAACTCATGATGGCTTTAGAAGTTATACTTTAAAAAATCAATGAGTATATAGTATATCATAACTCAGTTATTGTTCAAAACAAGCAACAGTGTATGATATACCCTACGGTGAATGGCGATTTCTTATTACAGATTAGTCGTTGGGAGAGCTGATGTTCTAATAGAGGAATGTTCTATGATAGGACTAATGACTGGAGCCCCAGCTGAGAGACACAGTGATTTTACATGCTCAGGTTTTCAAGCAGTGCCTAAGACCCTCAGAGGCATTCAGCTTAGCCCACTGTGCCACACAGCAGGCTAGTGTACACATAGAATAGAATGTGTGTGTGTATGTGTGTGCTTTTTTGTCTGTCTGTCTGTCTGTCTGTCTGTCTGTCTGTCTGTCTGTCTGTCTGTCTGTCTGTCTGTCTGTCTGTCTGTCTGTCTGTCTGTCTGTCTGTCTGTCTGTCTTGTCTGTCTGCGTGCATGCTCCATGAATGTATCACATATGAGCAGCTAAGATTTTGAAGCCTGCGTAATCCCCGACCAGACCAGAGAAGGAGCCTCTAATCTGCAGGAAGGTTACAGGTGCTTTTTTGCATTTACATTTCTTATACTACTGAAGCGTTATGAATAATGTATGCACAGGCTCAGCCACACCCAATCTGGTGATTGATGGATTACGACAGATTAATTAGGTTTTACTGTATGCCTCCATTTTCAATGTAGACAGCATCGGGTGTACGCCGAGGCCAACCGTTCACTATTCTATATCACAACACTGTGTGCCCCAGTGCCACGATGCAGCATCAGCAGAGCTCTGGATACACTGGAACAGTTACAGAAACACTTTGTCATTGTTCTGTGTTAGGTTTTTGGAAATATATTTGATGTTTTAGCTGATCTAGGATTTGATCCCAAACATTCTGTGCTCTTGCCTCAAAGATTCACAATAGGGATGAAATGCGCACATTTTTTTGGTCGAAAGCTAGCTATCAACAGGATGCGTAATGGATTACCATGATAATGCTAACTAACGTCCCACAAAGCCAGAGCACAGAGACTTGTAGCTGTTTCTTCCATACATTTTCATCTTCTTAATTTCTCTGAGATATCACCATTCATCCCACTGCTTTTATTTCAATCTCATTTGTTTTTTTCCTGTTATTTTGTAAGCTCAAGACTTTTACATTGTTTTATTTGATATATAAGATTAATAGCTAAATAGGCCATATAGACCATATATCGAGCGGATGTGTGATAGACAAAGGGGTTTGAGGTGTACATGTGTCACACAGTCGTGGATCTATTTCACATTTCCCTTTGATATGTCCATCAGACAGCCTTTGATTTTATCTCCATCAGACTCCTTTTCATATGACCTCCATCAAAAGAGGTCCTTTTTAAAGCCACCTCTCCCTGTCCTCTTTGTCCACTAGCCCACCCCGAGGCTGCTTTTGGTGGAAATTTCTAACTTTGTCCTGGTTCTCTGCATGACCTTTCTACTGATGGGGGCCAGGCCATGTCTGATTGGGGTTTTAGAGGAGCATTATGGAGGGTGACGAGATGAGGATGAGCACAGAGCTAGACCCAGGAAATGGCTTCATAACAGTGACTCGATGTCAGTCAGCCACCTGTTGGTGACCTGTTGTGCAGCCCTGCCCATACCTCCTATTCCTCATCAATGCGCTGCTGGATTAACGCTGCTTCAGCAGCACAGGGTTAACCCAACGTTCGGGCTCTCATTTTCCGCTTGCAGGGCGACCTTTATGTGACTAGCGTGCCTCTTTAACGCCAGTTCTGGGATTAAGCCGGGCTTGTGAAGGATAATGAAAGGACTCCACGCGTTATTACTGCAGCTTTGGGGGAGAGAAAGTCATTTATGGACAACAAAGGAGCTTGATTTGAAAGAAAATTGATTTTGAAGATGGATTTTCGATTTCTCGCCCAAAATCTTGCTTCACAGGCTAGAGTGAAGGCAATCTTCTCTGTTAGAACCCCCTTTTTGTCTGATTTTCAGTCAGGGGAGATTATCGCAACCATACACTCTCACACATGCTTTACCCATACAAGCTTTACACACACACACACACACACGCACACATGCACACACGCACGCACGCACACACGCACGCACACACGCAAGCACACACGCACGCACGCACACACGCACACACGCACACACACACACACACACACGCACACACACACAGACACCTTTCCACTACGTTTAAAACAGGATTATGATTAATTTGAATTTATTATAGATTTACATATTCAAAAGGTGGAAGTAAATGTGGATTAAACCAAATATCAACATATTGTACAAGCTAATGTCCATCAGGACACTGAAGCTGAAAATAGGTTGGATATTTCAGCTAGACAATGATCGAGGAAAAACCTCGAAGTCAATGATGAAATATTTACATAGAAGGACAAATGTTTTGAAATGGCCTTCTCAGTCCACAGAATTGAATATTATAAAAACGTTTTATAGCTACAAAAACATTTGGAAGCAGTTACCTGTATTTCTGCCAGTGGCCAGAGTTTTATACATGCCATTTGTATTGCTTTAATTATTTAAATCTATGTAAAATGCAAATAAATAGTAAACCTTATAACCATTTGGAGAGGTCAGGAAGTTTCATTGTATGTTTTTCAAATGGTGTCCAAACGTTTGCATAGAACTCTACCTTACATATTTTAAAACCAGTGCTTCCATTTTAAAAGAGAATTTACCCATATATTATTTCTATAATTGTAAAATTATACATATACAGTTTTATGCAAAATATCCAATCTCCTTCAAAAGCACAGACCAAGTTAATTAGCCTCCACATGTGTTAAATTGTAGTGATTCACATGATGGTTGGTTATTAAATTGTAAATCAAATGCTAACCCATGAGCACCAACAAGCTTTCAATAGAACTGAAGGACCAAAATGTGGCAAGCAGCAGATCATGCAACAGGTATAAAATCTTTTTAAAGGTCTAAAAAATCCCTCGGAGCACAGTCAAGACCATTGTTAAGAAGAGGAGGGAAATGCCACCAGTAAGACTCTGCCTAGATATTCTCTCCGAACTGGAGAATGGGAAAAGACGAAGCCATTGGCAGTTTCATCAGCGCTACGGGCTTTTACGGCCATGATTGGTCAATGTTCGATGTCAACAACATCCTGGGCAATCCACAAGTCTGTCTTGTATGGTAAGGTAGCAAGAAGAGATCAATTACTCTGTCATTTAGTGCAAACCCAATATGTCACCCACTGTTGGAAATCACTGATTTATTATTAATTATTCACATACAATGGCAAAGACAGTTTAGCAGCCATTAATTGAGTGTCCTAATGATTAATCCTTTAGCTCATCCATAATTATTCAAGTTTTGACTTTAGTTTCTGATTAATTGCATGCTTGGTGAGTGAAAGTTCCAATTAATGTCAAAACACATGTACATTCCTGGGTGTTCTAAAACTTTTAGCCAATAGTCTAACAAACCACACAACATAACATAATAGACTAAAACATGGTAAAGACAGAAGAAATATGTAGTGATCTGTGAACTGTATGCTATGGTCTGTGAAAGTGGTTTATGTTCTTAGACCATCTTTGCTTGCAGAGCACTGGGTGGTTTAGATATTCAGTAGTTTATAAGCACCGGGCCAGCATATTCGCTGGGCTCCTGAGAGCTCCGTTGCTCATCAGTAAACATGAATGTTCTTCACCTGCTTTTTATATCCATGCTTAAGCTCAGAGTGTAAAAATCATACCTTTTTTATATGCTAGATTTCACTTCAGTCAGCAGGTATCTTTTTTAAGATCCACTTTAACTCACTTGTAAAAAAAAACCAGGTGGATTAAATGAATGCAATATGTAATGTTTTAGCTAAAGCCACGATTTGGAACCGAAATGTAGACTGCTGATGTGGTATTCGAAGGACTAGAGGTCACAGATTGCAGCTTTTCTTGAAGCGGGGAGACGTGGATACATCTACCATTCACAGTGTCCCTACAGGACCTTGACAAGGCAGCTGGCATATGGCTGCTCATGTGCCTCAGTCTCTAGTGTCCTCAGGTATAATCATCACCGAGGTCAGGAGTCATAGAGAACAGCTGTTACCTGTGAAAGGTCAGGCGGGTAGAGCAGCAGGTAGAGGGGTTATCTCTGGTGCTGCTGGGGTCCCATAGCAGTTCTATCTTAAATTTATTTTTGAATATCAGGGCTTTTCAATGTCAGCAGCATCGGTCAGCGGGTTGTAGACGATGTGAGGATGAAGTCAAAAGATGAAGCCTATACCCTTTCACTTGTGCCCTAAGACACCATGTCCCGATATCCCCACCTGGCTCTAATCCATATTCTACCTGTGATGTTGCATGTCCTCTGGGTATTTGACACGGGCTGACGGACAGCTGCCAGAGCCCCTTGTTTGGAGAGTGTGTGCTGACCTATCCGTGACATCCTGTGCCCCCTGGCTCTGGTTGGTCAGGAACTTCATCTGCTCAACTGCCATTTTTAGAGCTACAGCTGAATTGGATTTGAACCGAGAGGGCAAGCAATTTACTCCTCATTCAGAGGCCATTCCACTTCACGGAACCCCGATCAATGGGGGAGGGGCTGATCCGGGACAGAAGCGGAGGGGGAGTTTGTGGTGGAATGATGGCTGTGGCGGAAGATGCCGAGGCCAGAGGAAGACAGAGGCTGGAAAGCAAATGAGAGATGATTGAGAAGGGGGAATAATACCACTATTTAAAGGGAGTATTGTAGGGAAATACTACCACTGTTAAATTGGGAAAATACCAATATTAAAGGGGATTATGGAAGGGAAATAATTATACAATTAAAGAGAAATAATACCATTATAAAAGGGGAAAACTACCACTATTAATAAATGAATATTAACGGGAAATAATCCCACTATTAAATGTGAATGCAATGGGGAAATGCAGTTGCAGAAAATGAGTGTCAATAATGTAGGGACTCACAGCACAGACAGTATGTGGATCAGTAAAATTGGGCTCATATGATTTTAGTCTCTTTCAAATTATGTAAATGTGTCCTAATGACAGATATGTTAACCCACATCAAATTTGACCCTACTGGAGCTCTGGCAGCCATTGCATCTACAAAAAGCTAACTAGCAGTTTCTTTATCTAAAAACAGTATGTGTTTTGAATTAAGGATGGCTAGCTACATAGCTGCTAAATTTAACATACAAAATGAATTTACACAGACACAATTTGTCTAAATAGGTTGAATAAACTTACATATTTTTTAATTTGTCCTCTTGGTCCAGCTGGCTTTGTACTTTCCACTTGATTTTAGGTACTTTGACGTAAGTCCTCAATAACACTTTTTATGTGCAGGGAAACTGCTATGGTCAGTGATACAAATTTTGTCATCAGTCTTGCTAGCATTGACCCTTCCAATTAAAGCTTCTTTACCATTCCATTTACTGCAGCTAACACTTTCTTTCTCAATTTTCATGTATGGACAATTATTACAAAGGCACCACCAATCATATTTGAGTGCGATTCAACAGGATCTTTGGCAGAAGAGGCTGCCATTACAGTGTGCCAAGCTTGAAGATCAAGCTCCATTTGTCAGATATTTTCTTCAGTGTACTCAACCTCAAAAGTTCATCATCTACAAATCTTAATTAGCAGCTATTGTGATAGGCAGAAATGTTTTAACTAATGGTGCCCAAAGTCAGAAACTGTATACACTTTGCCAAGGTCATTTTCACACATTCAGGGATCCTAAAGGGGCCTTCCAGCTCTCTCCCCATGATTCCGTCCCAAAACATGACTCTGCCACCTCCTTGCTGACGTCACAGCCTTATTGGGGCATGGTGGCCATCCATTACTCCATCCATCTGGACCATCCAGGGTTGCACAGCACTCATCAATAAACAAAAATTAGTCTTCATGTATTTCTGGGCCCACTGCAACCGTTTCTGCTTGTGAGCATTGGTTAGGGGTGGCCAAATAGTAGGTTTACCTGTTTGCTGCTTTGTAATGGCATTTTAGCAGCTGCTCTCTTAATCCGATGAATTTATCTGGCAGTAACCTTCCTCATTATGCCTTTATCTGCACAAACCCATCTGTGCTCTGAATCAGCCACAAATCTTTTCACATTTTTGATGATCACACTTAAGTTTTCATGAAATATCTGTTTTCATACCTTGTCCAAGGCATTGCACGATTTGACGCTTTTCCGCAGCAGAGAGATCCTTTTTCTTTCCCATATTGCTTGAAACCTGTGGCCTGCTTAATAATGTGGTATATCCTTTTTAAGTAGGCTATATTTTTCCTTTAATTGGGCTCACCTGGCAAACTAATTATCACAGGTGTCTGAAATTGATTTAAGTGATCCAAAGAGCCTGGAGAGACAATACCATCCATGAGTTTGATTGAAACAAATATTTAAGATTTATGACAGTTAATTCCAATTTGCATAATAATTTTGAACGCGGTGTAACGTTGTATAGTTGTCTTTTTAAGGAGAAGGACAAGTAGCCTATTTGAAGAACAATGAATCGCCTAACACATGTATATAAATAAATTAGTAACACATTAAAACAGGATTGTTGTGGAACTGAAAATATTAACTATACCAGTTTTAGTCTATGCACATCAGATAATTAGTAATGTTAAAACTGCAGTGCGGAAACTTTACATATAAAGGAACGTCTGTTATATTCCAGCCCTTGCCAAATCAGTTTACACAATGCTGATTAAGCTTATCGCTGCATGGTCAATCGCTCTGTATTTCGCAGTATACAGAGTTTTTAAATTTGGTGTCTAGGGAGACTTTCCCGTGCTTGACCAACAGTAGTGATGCATTTTAGGTCACCCAGCAATGATTGCTTTACCAGAGCTGAAGAGGGGAACAACCGTTGTGAAGGAAGTAGGGGCTAACTTTACAGCAACTAGGAGTACGCTGTAAAATTCTGCAGAGAAAATATTTCAGATGCTCCAGATGAAAAGTAACTTGGCGTTCAAATGAAGGATTACAGTCTATAAAAGAAAGCAATCTCTGTAGACATACGTAATAAACTTAAATCGCAAGTGTTTGTGTATTTACTCTCACTGCCAGAAGGGGGAGACAGAAGTTCCGCATTGCAGCTTTAAATGTATAATAGGATACGAAAGTATAGAAGTCTGCTATTCCTTAATTGTCATATTGACATCATATTTAACTAGTCTATATAGTACAACAACATAATAGAATTCCTGAAATTCAGTTATGGCTTTTGGTTTTGGTGTGCCACCTCAAGATTTTCAGTGTCCCCATCCTACTCCTACTGTATGAAATATTTCTGGGGGCGCCACTGTTTCTAGAATACCTAGACTAGGTTGTGTGTCCGCGCTAGGGGTCTGAAAGCTGTTGTGCAGATTCCTGGACCGCCATGCTGGAATGTGGGATCTCTCCAGAGCCTCGGCCCAGAGGCTGAGCTAAACCCAGGCAGGCTCCACACATAGACAGCAATTGCTGGAAACAGTTGTTGGGCCAAACTGGGCCGGTTCCAGCTCAAAGTCCTGTCAACATCATCGTCTCCACACATCCCTGCTCAGCTTGCGTCTCCTGCTGAAGGACTCCACTAACTCACACACTGGTTATTGTCTGTGAACATTCAGTTCAAGAGAACTAAATTCAGCTGAACAAATCAGATCTGAAAATTAATTTGCATGCCCTGGTCCCATGGATCTAGGTCACTCTGAGACAAATATGGACCATTTCATTGGTGTAGGTTTGCAGGTAACATGCAGCGCTGCTAATTTACTACTACTCTTAAATCACACTCAACTGAGATATTACGCAACTGCCATGATAACCTCTATGGTAACGCAAGTTATGTGAGGACTGCAGCACGGTTTAGTCTCCAGTGAAACAGGACACTGTGGACCAAGTTGATGACGTGGTAGAGAACACATTGTTTGCTGTGGTGTGTTGTGGAGTGTATTTTAGAGCCCAGTCAGCTCAGGGAAAAAAAGTAAAAGCTCTTTGAATCGGTGCCACCTGCCTCAGCTGTGGCCTTGGGACACGTCCATGTCCAGGGGGAGTCAGAGTCTGTCCTGAAATAGCTCCATGTACTACCTTCAGAGATGCGGAAGAACGGACCAGCGCCAGGTTATTTTTACTCGAGGCATGCTGCCCAGTCACATGACCCCTGAACCTGACGTGAGTCTTTCTTTGAAGTCACAGTGTCCTTCAGGAGGCCTTTGATGTTCCTGGAGGGTTTCAGGATTTAGAACGGTTTACTCAGGTCTTTGTAAATTGTTGCTCTAGGTATCAAGCTGTGTTTCGGCTCTTGTTTTCTGTAGGTGTCTAGCTGTGTTTCAGCTGCGTTCTGGTGAAGGACATAATCTCTGTCCCTTTTGAAGCCTTTATGATGGTGCCCCTGTAAAGTGTAACAGTAGTGAAGGGTTAATGTGCTGTCACTAGATGTACTTTCCCACTATTGGAGGAATGCTGTCAACTTCCCAGCAGAAGCTCATCTGAGAGTATGGCAGGAAATTAATTGGAAAGAATTCAGTCGAAGCTGACGGGCACCAAGCTTGTTGTGCTGTCGGTCACCATAATGGATTTCCCAACGCAATATTACACAATCCTGGATTTACTAGGAGTGGACGGCATATCTCACAGATGTGGTTTTTGAAAACTAACTGGAGTATATGTTTTATTTCTTAGGAGTGGGGCAGGTGTTAGTCTTTCCTATTGATTGGACAGAGAGGGCTGTGCTAATAGCGTGCAAGAATCCCATCCTTTCCCCTGTAAATTTGTCTGAAGGTGGATGGACCAACCCAGGCCATAATCTGGGAGGTTATTCTGCTAACAACTGGCTCTGTTCTTATTTATGTTGGCCATTGGCCTGTTCATTGTTTTGTAGAATGAAAATATGAGTGCAGATTCATGTATTTTACAGCATATTTGATGGCTGACTGGTGCTTGTAATTTGTGAAAATGGATAAAGGTGTTGTAAGCATGCGCGTGTGATATTTGTGTTAGGGAAGGTGTTAATTGGTGAGTGATCTAGGTCAGGGGCTAGGGCAGCACATGATCTAGGTCAGGGGCTAGGGTTGCACATCCTCTGACCATCACCACTGTGGCCACCAGTGCAGTCCAGTTGAGACCTGCATTGTTCTGAGCTGCTGCAGGTTTCCTGTTCCTGCTATCACAGGCTGGCTGTTAGGCAGTACTCTATGAGGGAAGTCACAGGGAAATATCTTGCATTGTGCTTGTGTTTCAGTAGGCTATGTGTTGTAGGAGATTCCCCAGTTTGTGGGAGTATAAATACGTAATGGGCTTGTTTATGTAATGGGACTAAGTAAAGGAGTAATATCAAGCAAGAGGAACGTATAGCTCCCTTTGCACAAAACATGAAATACTGTAGACCTATTGTGTTTAAAGGAGTGGGGTACAGGTCCCCCTATTTTGTTTAAAGGAGTGGGGTTTATGTTTATAGTTTTTTCCAATTGTTAACACACAAAATGCAAGATTTGGCTCATCGTGTCAAAACTCAACACACAAGAATTCTTGACATAACACTTGGAGATTAACCTCTAACTGCCATGTCAAAAAGACATTCTGCAATCAAAACTGAACACTCTGACTTCACTTTTAGTGTTTTAGCAATTGGAAAAAACTGTAATTGTTCTTTTGGAAAACTGTAAATATTTTAGAAGACACTTGTCCAACTGGTCATCTGGCTGAGTTCACAAACCTGTTCAACTAACACACTGTAGCCTCAGGACTACAACATCCAATCCTAACCTAATAACAAGAGTCACAACAAAACTACATTATGTATTGGCAAAGTGATTCACCATGGTTTCTGTCAAACCTATGGAAAACATCGAGCAAGCTCAGTCAGCAAAGCCTTTCCATCGACAAGAGCAGACAAAGGAAAAGCTGGCTCGCTGTAGAGGAAAGGCTGGAGAAAGCTTTATTTCTTGACAAAATGTAAAACATATAAAACTATTGCTTTAATTGCTTGAAGTTGAACTTGTCATTATAATTTTCTTTGAAGACCTATCTGATGCGAACAGTCATGTTTGTCCATGTATACCTGTATGTGTACATACACAGTAAATGTTATTTTTGGGGGGATTCCAAATCAATGACTAAGATGTGCAGAACACAGGTTGATGTCAAACGGGCCTAAGACAGTGTTGCATATCTGCATTTTGGTAGTTGGTCCTATGGGAAATATGCCTGAGGTGAGTGTTGCTAGTGTTCTCCACCTGCCCACACACACTCCTCCCTCTAATGACCATTTATGGTAACTCTATTATGACTGCAAGTCTACTCAATATCCACAGTAATTCTATCTTGAGTGGATCCATTTACATTCATAAAAGGAAGATCTATCTAGGTGAGATTAATATCGTGGATGCACGTCCATAACAATAACACCATTGTTACAAGCTACACCATGGAACAGAATATCTAGGACAGAGGGGAGAACTAAGAGCAATTGTCCCATTGAAGTAGGAGATGTGGGGGCCGGACGTGATGATCTGCACTCACTTATCGTGCTCCCAGCATCTCTGAGACAGTCTTTGGGGATACACTGCGACCACACTGGGCATGCTCAGTACACTCTCGAGTCTGAGGTCAGGAAATGGCACATTCCTTTGTCCAGACTGGGTGCCTAGAGGCTGTCCGGGCACAAGGTAGCAGTGACCAGGTCACAGTGATGTATGTTTCAACATTATGTGTATGTCTGCAGTAATGTAGTCTTAGGTCGGTTGGCCTGGATGTACACTGGCACATAATAACCACATAGCCATTATGTAGGCTAATACTGGTGCCGTAATACTGGGGCCGCATCTGTGCTTTAATGCTAAAGTATCATCAGCAGGTTAGCAGGAGTATGTGTGTGTGAGGGGTGTTCCACAGTTGCTGGCTGCTCTAAATACAGTGACGGATTAAAGAGCTGGCAGGGCTCAATGTCGTGGAAACAATAGAGTACTAGGGCCTGACTATCACAGCTAGTTAACACATGTATATATCACAGACTAATCACTGGCCTTCTGCAGCCCAGGAGTGGGAGTGGTGGGTGTATGGGATGGTGTTGGTTTCAGTTGTTGATTTACAGCATATGTACGCTTATTCAACACTTCATAACGCTGAATGGATTCTACCCTCTAACTGACCCCGTTTGAGTTGTTGTTGTCATTTAACTCACTAACCATTTCATTGTTTGCTCCTTCTATTCTGGTGTCTTAAAGAGCCCTTGGAATGTCTAATTTATATGGTAACAAGCTTTAAATAGTTTGTCTCTTGAAGTAGCTAACTTGGTGAACAAACTTTCTGTCCTTGTGGATGTTCTATGTACTACTGTAGTCGACGCAAGGCCGTCTCCATCACATAAATCCCTTTTATGTGCTTTATATGAATGTAGGTCACTGCTGTTAATAGTTGTCTCACATGCAAAGTAATGACCATGGCTCAGACCTCTACAGCCACATAGTTCTATCCACAGACCCCACGTAGCCCAGAGCAGCTGGCTGGATATCGTCTCCTGTTCATGTCAAGCATTGATGGACATCAAACTAAGGGCTTTACTCTAATGGGAAAACCGGACTGCGCTGTTGCCATGCAGAGACATGACTTTCCCCATTTTCTGTGGCTTTGTAATGTCACATGATTATTGTAGATAGAGGGAAGTTACCCGCCTCAGTAGTTCACCGTTCTAATTGGTTTCCTGATTATTAAGCTCTGATTTACCAGTAGCTTATAATTGTGTTTCTCTGCATTTGAAATGAAGCCATGTGAGGTTACCCCATCCTGCCAGTGAGGTAGTGGAGTGAGAAGTCAGAGATGCTGTGGGGTACCAATGTTCTGGATCTTTGAACTCTGGTTCTACTCTTCCCAATACTATACCTAGCTTCAGGTTTTCTTCAGGGGTCTGTATGTGACATCTCTTTTTGAATGGGTAAATGTGACCATTGGTGATACCGTCACTGTTACATATTGAATGAGATGAGTAGTAAAATAAACAATTTAGCTGTGAGAGCAATAATTATAAAGGAGAGGATCACAGCTTAACAGCCATGGATCACTTTGGGGCTTATCTAGGTCACTAATCTAGGTTCCTCAATAATATCCCCAGAAGGGCCACTTTGGTTGAGCGCCTCCATCCAGCCAGAGTAACTAATCTTGCTCTAAAGCATATACTTACTCTGTAAGTGCAGTACGGCTAAATAGACATTTTACATTGCTTTGTCTTTGTCCCCCAATAACGCCCCCTGGTGCTGGTTAGAAATTCATTGCTCGCTAAACCCCTTGTCATGTTCAAATGGACAATTACACCCACTGATGCTTTTGATCTACCGAAGCATTGTAATATTAGAATGTACCAGGATGTATGTAGGCGGCAGCAAGGTGGCATGGAATTACATTAATGCCACAACCATATGTACATTTTTGCATCATGTAGTTGCTGCAGATTTGTCAGCTGCACATTCATGTCTGAATCTCCTGTTCCACCACATCCCAAAGGTGAATAGTTGGATTGAGCTCTGGTGACTGTGGAGGTCATTTGAGTACAGTGAACTCATTATCATGTTCAAGAATCAGTTTGAGATGATGTGCGCTTTGTGACATGGTGCATTATCCTGCTGGAAGTATCCATTAGAAGATGGGTACACGGTGGTCATAAAGGGATGGCAGCAACTATACTCAGGTAGGCTGTGGCATTTCAATGATTTAACTCAGTGGTTCCAAACCTCTCCTCGGAGACCCCAAGACAGGCCATGTTTTTATTTTCCCTCTGAAATGACACAACTGATTAAATTAGTCAACTACACATTATACCTTAGACTAATTGAACCCCAAGGAGAGGTTTGGGAACCACTGATTCAAATGATCAATTTCTACAAAGTGTGCCAAATTAATATCCTCAACACCATTAAACCACAACCAGACTGAACCATTGATACAAGGCTGGATGGATCCATGCTTTCATGTTGTTTATGTCACATTCTGACCCTACTGTACCATCTGAATGTTGCAGCAAAAATTGTGTCTCATCAGACCAGGCAATGTTTTTCCAATCTGCTATTGTCCAATTGTGGTGGGCCCGTGCAAATTGTAGGCTCAGTTTCCTGTTCTTAGATGACAGGAGTTGCACCCGGTTTGGTCTTCTGCTAATGCTGCCCATCTGCTTCAAGGTTCGACATGTTGTACATTCAGAAATACTCTTCTGCATTCCTTGTTTGTAACAACTTGTTATTTGAATTATTGTTGCCAATTCTAATAGCTCGAACCAGTCTGGCCATTCTCATCTGACCTCTGCCATCAACAAGGCATTTTCACACAGAGAACTGTCGCTCGCTGGAAATTTTCTATTTTTCTGACCATTCTCTGTATACCCTAGAGAGGGTTGTGTGGGAAAATGCCAGTAGATCAACACTTGCTGAAATACTCAAACCAGCCTGTCTGGCACCAACTTTCAAAGTCACTTAAATCACCTTTCTTCCCCATTTTGATGCTTGGTTTGAAATTCAGCAGATTGTCCTAACCATATCTACATGCCTAAATGCATTGACTTGCTGCCATGTGATTGGCTGATTAGATATTTGCTTTAACAAGCAGTTGAACAGGGGTACTTAATGAAATGGCTGGTGAGTGTATGTGTGTGCATTAGATTTGCACACTTGTATTTCCCAAGTTATGACTCTGTGGTCATGTGACTGTTAGGTGCAGACACGTGCAGCACATCCGTAAAATGAGTTCGTAAAAAGCGCTTTATGTGAAAACACTGAGTTGTCCACAAAGCAATGTTTACACCAGCAGACGGAATGTCTGCAGAGATAGACTTTATTTTCTACTCATACAAAACTCTATCAAATTCAATTTATTTGTTCATCTAAAAAGGGGAAGTAATAATAAAATTAAAAGAAGAAAGATAAACGAGTAGAGAGTTTTGTAATTAGGTATGGAGGAAGACATGATTGTGTTATCAATGATGTGCATATTATTTACCATGGCAGTGACCACGAAATAAGCTTTGGTATTTTCTAAAACCCATTCACTTTCATGTATTTTGTTTATAACTAAGATACTACTTTTTGGGCTTCAAAATGTATTCAGTATATTCTAACTGGTTACATAATAATTTGCTATAGCATGACGCAAATTAAATTATGAAAATAATATCTTCCTCTAGCTGTCATAATTAATAAACTGCAGATAGTGTTCCTGTGAGATGGTGGAACAAGGCTGGATACTGAAGGTGTTGCATGCCAGTAGCTATAAAATGAGTCATCGATTACTAAATTGATTACATTTCAGAGTTAAATAAATGGGTAATCAAAAAAAGGCTTACGTTGGAAATAGTAAGGTGGCCTAGTGGTTAGGGCAGGGGTGTCAAACTGGTTCCACATAGGGCCTAGTGTATGCAGGTTTTTGCTTTTACCTTGTACCTGACTGATTTATTACTGGTAGGTCACTAATTGGTTAAGATCTCGCCTCACCTGGCAGTCTAGGTCTTAATTGTGCTCTAATTGAAAGGAAAGACCAAAAATCAACACTAGCTAGGCCCTCTGTGGAACCAGTTTGACACCCCTGGGTTAGGGGGTCTACTGACCCTGGGACAAACACCCATGACTGCCAAATTTTAGGGTGTCCAACTGATCCTGGATCAACGCCCATGACCATGAAGGTACACCTGTTGTTCCTCACTTTTTAAGGGGATTTGTACAATAACCATTTAGCCGTAGTTTAGCCAGGTGTGTCTGTCATTCCCTGATTTGTTCATTTACAACTAAACAGATCAAAGGTCTACATTGGATTTCAAGTGTGGCATTTGTATTCCCAATCTGTTGCTGTTAACCTTCATTAAAAGCAAAAACATTAGCTGTAGACAAATCAAGTCGAAATATGATATTCTGTTACTTTCAGCTTTTTTTGTTGCAGAGCTATTACAATGTTACATATCTGTTACATTGTTGCAAAACTATTACAATGTTACATATCTGTTACAGTATTGCAGAGCTATTACAATGTTACATATCTGTTACAGTGTTGCAGAGCTATTACAATATTACATATCTGTTAAAGTGTTTCAAAACTATCATAATGTTACATATATGTTACAGTGTTGCAAAAGTATTACAATATTACATATCTGTTACAGTGTTGCAAATCTATTACAATGTTACATATCTGTTACCGTGTTGCAGAGCTTTTACAATATATGTTACAGTGTTGCAAAACTATTACAATGTTACATATCTGTTACAGTGTTTCAAAAGTATTACAATATTACAGACCTGTTACAGTGTTGCAAAACTATTACAATGTTACATATCTGTTACAGTGTTGCAAAACTATTACAATGTTACATATCTGTTACAGGATTGCAGAGCTATCACAATGTTACATATCTGTTACAGTGTTGCAGAGCTATCACAATGTTACATATCTGTTACAGTGTTGCAGAGCTATTACAATATTACATATCTGTTACAGTGTTGCAAAAGTAATACAATGTTAAATAGCTGTTACAGTGTTGCAGAGCTATTACAATATTACAGACCTGTTACAGTGTTGCAGAGCTATTACAATGTTACATATCTGTTACAGTGGTGCAGAGCTATTACAATGTTACATATCTGTTACAGTGTTGCAAAAGTATTACAATGTTAAATATCTGTTACAGTTTTGCAGAGCTATTACAATATTACA
>JACXGM010014512.1:0-22046 GCA_016801145.1 Umbra pygmaea
ACCAAATTTGTAAATAGTTTAAAATATTTTTCATTAGATAGATATCTAGAACATAAACCTAGCCTTGGATATAGCCTGTATACGCAGCCGATGGACTAACTGGAAAAACAGTATGAGTGCGTAGGATTCCCAGAGGACCTCTGTCTAAAACTCTGCTCACCCACCGGAAGACCGCTCATTCGCCAACACTCCCGCTGGCAGACCGCCCGTTAAACAATGAGCAAAAAGCTAGCGGACCGTCAGCTGTAACCGCCGGTGGTCCGCCAGCTCCATGAGGTGCGCGTCACTCGACGGCGGAGGGTACGGCGGAGGGTCCGCGTTGACGAAGAGAGGTCTACGTGGGTACGCCGTCGATTTGACGGAGAAGCATAAAACACGCATTACCCAAACCCATACCCTAACCTTAACCACTCTGAAACCTTGCTGTTAAGCCCATATATTACGAATACCTTCAGTATTTACAGCAATTAGATGTTACGTCAGAAATACATTAGTTTGGAAACGTGCTGAAAGAAACAAAAAATATCCTTCTACCCCTACTGGACACATTAGGAATAACAGGGGCCTAAAACTGTTCCCTGGGCCGAATATCTGCCTGCTCCAGGTCTGAAACCTCCCCATATAGGTTTGAGAAGCGAGATTTACACAGACTCTTTTTTTTTTTTAACCAATTTTCATTGGTTAAATATTTTGTAAAATAGACCAACAGACATAAAGGGTGACCAATAGCATTGATTTATTGAAGAAGAAAAAAACACCACCACCAAAAAAAGGGCACTTCAGAGTGTAAGGGCAAAAAGGGCATGTGCTCTGCACAGGTTGAGCCCTACCTGTGCACGTGCCTGATCAGAATATTTCAGTAGTATCAGAGCCCGTCTACAGAGAGCCTGTCCACTCCCTATTAAACCCCATTGTACCGAATCTGGTTGCAGTTTCCCCAGAGTTCCACTGGGGGGTGATCGTGGGCGAGTGCAAAATTAATGGTAGTCTATGGAGCTAAACGGCTAAATTTGCCCCTTTGGCCTGATTGTCATTGAGAAATCACAGATTTGTTTGTAGTTTTTGCAAGTTCAACATGGATTATAGGTCGAAAGTTGAAAGAACAAGTACTTCGATTTCTTACAGGTTGAGTCGTGGTTGCCCATAATACGCTAGCATTCTGCTAATGAATGCTGATTGGTCAGTGGCCTTATTACGACCAGAGATCCCGCTTGATGGCAACCAGTCCGTCTACTGGCCTTCTCTGAGAATGTTAAGGTGGACTTTTTAAACCCAAGTTTGTTTTTAGTCCGCAGCAACTGTAATTTTGGTTGCTGGCACTTTTATTTGCCTGTCGTTTTGTATGTACTGTGAAATTTATATTGAGAAATAAGTTGGATTTGAGTACTTGTTGTGTGTTATTCGTGTGTTCAGGAATACAGGATACATGGTACAGTATTGCCACCTTAAAAAAACAGCCAATATCCCGCGCAATAGTGATAAATATCAATACAAGTTAGAAAAGAAAATGCCTTTTAGATGTGCAATGATCAATTGATCAAATAGTATGTACATACATTATCTTAAAGTTGACATAAATCAGCACTTTAAAAATAGTGGCAAACAAATGTGATCAAGTAGATAGAAATGTTAAGGTATAAAACAGGGTTGGCTCGCTAGCTAACTTACAACCGCAAGCGCTTATGCTTATGGAGATTCTCACTTCCGAAAACGTTTGAGCACATTTTCGATTCGCCATAGATTTTCGTTAAAATGCCAATATTTGAAATCTACACAATTGATTTCTCGCATCAAATGTTCTCAGAAGTGAATTTAGTGTTGAAATAGTGTACGAAATTGTAGAAAAACGACTTTTCTTTTTGGGAAGCCTAACCGATTACAAAGAGGTAAGCTTGCCGTAAAGCAGTATCTTTGGCCGTACAATGTGTATGACGTCATCGACATTTTAAAATGTTTTTTTAGAAGTAAAAATAGACTTAAAAAAAGCCAGCAGTGTGTATTTGCTTGGCCTCCCCTTTCGAATGCAACTTTCAAATTACTATACAAAAAATTATACTTTGAGAAAAGTGGATTTTGGGGGGTATAGCTCCATAGACCTCCATTCATTCTGCACTTGCCTGCGACCGCCCCCATATGGAACTAGAGTAGAACTGCAACCAGTTCAGAAGCTGGAAGTATTCCGAGTGGCACTTCTTTCCATATTAGACATTCTTTGGTAGTATGTTCCTGCACAACCGGAGGCTGCAGATTTAGGACCCCTGTTCTAGGACCGCAGTTTCAGGACCCTAGTTTTTTGTGTTGACGCTTGAAATGTAGACATTAATAACCGTCCCCTCTATAGACTTTTACTAATTTAAAGGTTTTTGTTCATTTAAATAAATGTTATAGACAGTGGAACGTTAGACAGTGAAATTATGTCCACTATGGATTAAAATATCCAGATATTCAGTTGGGCTTCACTCTTCACTCAGTAGCATGTAAATGTAACCAAGTAATTTTTGGGTTCGTAGTTAGTATAATTATGGAAATAAAACACAGCCAGAATCTGGAATCACCACTTGTATTCACTTCACCGAACTCAACTAGCCCCGTTCACAACATAACCCTTACGTAAGTCTCACCTACGGCAACCCCCAGTGGACAAACCACGCTTTACAGTGGAGCATTGAAAAGTCTGTCACATAAATATATTTTAGATGGGCTTAACAGCAAGGTTTCAGAGTGGTTAAGGTTAGGGTAAGGTTTATGGATGTAATAATATAAAGTAAAAATCGCCTGTCTGTATCACGCTGCAATCAAGACACAAAACGAGGGTCCTAAAACTGAAGCCTCCGGTTGTGCAGGAATACCCTTCTCGAATATTTACCAAAAGTTGCTCTTGCTCCTACGCTCATGGACAACACCTACTCACGCTCTCCTTTCTCTGCAAAGGGCAAGATTCTGATTGATTCAGATTTCTCTTGGAACGGCTAAGATAAGAATTCCAAATTTCCGAGACGTTGCTCACGTCACATATACGTCGTCATGCTCAGCTTAAGGCTGCGCAGTACGCTCAGCTATCACATAAAAAGTGCTTCTAATTGTCTACACGTTCTCTCCGTAGGAATGAATGGCAAGGTTTCGTCCATCTTGTATACTGTCATTGCTTCTAATTGACTTCACATTCTCTCCATAGGAATGAATGGCAAGGTTTCGTCCACCTTGTATACTGTCATTGGACTATACTACCACGACCAGAGCTGTATAGACCTCAACAGTCCCGCCCCTCCTTTGAGAGAGCTGAGGTTCCGGGAAGTAAATTTCATATTCATTTCTCCCATAGATGTCAGGAAAAATCAGTATATAGAGTTTTAGACCATGCCTTGGGCTAACCAGCTACGACATGACTCATAAGCATATAAAATATCATTTAGAGTGAAAAAACGAAAAAATCTAAAAAAAGTCAAAGTTACAAGACTGTACCTCTTTTTGGGTTTTTCTGTTTGTTTTTCAATACACAAAGATGTAAATTTTTTGGGCGTTCGGTTGTACATCAAGCCACACAAATGAGATGGCAGTTCAGTTTTTCTGGTAAGTAATATTATATTTTGTTTTACATTTTATTTATAATAGTTTTTTGTTAGCATCCCAATTAATGTCAGTTAGCTAGCTAGATTACTCCTCACTCCTAAAATCATCACATCCAGAACCAAGATGTGTGAGGGCAACCAGTGAGGGCTGGCGTACATGAACTGAGAAATGGATTCCATGTAGGATTCAATGCGATGCATGGTGTTTCTGTTTCCCTTTCATTTTGTGTGTGTTCCTTTAAGTCCTATGACACCTCTCTCCCAGTTTGGCTTTTGCTATGATAGGTGCTAGGGTAGGTTAGGTTAAGCTGGTCTCTGATTGGTGAGTGGATGCAGCCGTGTTAGGCTAGCTAGTTAGTTTCTTTATAAGCAAGCCAAACTGGGGAAGAGGTGTCGGTCCTTGATTATCTGTATTCCGTGAACTACTGTCAGGGTGAATTCTGTGCTACGGTACGTGAGGGTTGTTTAGTTGTTTTCCAGGAGCTGTCTTTGATTTATTTGTTGTGAGAAGAGTGGGCTAGTTTCATTTTATAAGCATATGCTCTATACCTATGGTAGCTAGCAGTGTCCGTGCCACTGATAAAGAGCATGTAAGCAACATAGGTGTTATTGTTGTGCAATCAGCTATCTGTTCACCTGCAACTATACAGTATTTAGACTGTCTTCTGGATATATGGCGGTATACAATAAAAATCCATCTACTGCCTCCGGTCTCTTTCCTCTACACCACTACACGCCATGACAGCGCCCATAACAGCAAATTCGATGACCCAAATCAAATCTTCACAAACCAATGGGTGACATCACACATGTTACATCCAGTGATTTATACGGTCTATGGTTTGGCCAAATCAAATCATGGGCGGCCATATTGGATACCATCGTCAGATGGTATTTATAGTTTAACACTATGTTGCAAATATGCTATTTTGAAATAAATCACATATCTTCACTATAAACAGGCACATACAAGTTATTATCAACATTTGTCAACATGTAAAAGGCCCTTACGGAAATATTCCAGTGTATATTTTCCTTCTATATCGTAAATGGGCCTCTAAAAAATGCTCATTGTAGTGAGGGACCACATTGCCTAATAAGTCTCTGAGCAGTGTTAATCTTTTTCTCTTTAGTCTCCCGAGTCCTGACATAACCAGTGTTGGGTAAAGTTACTTTTACAATTACTTTTTAGTTACTTGTTTTGTTTACAAGTTTTGGGAAGTCCCTAATTAAGACAAAATGATCAGGTAAATGGAGTTCATATCTTAACAGTAACATAGAAAGTGTAAAGAAAATATCAATTGTGGTCACCAGTAAAATATTAACTCCATTTACCTGATCATTTTGTCTTAATTAGGGACTTCCCAAAGTTTAGAACTTAATAAGTAACTAAAAAGTAATTGTAAAAGTAACTTTACCCAACACTGGACGTAACCTTTTGTAGTTCATCTGGAGTGGATATTATAGAGATTATGGACTCCTAATGTATATGTATATTTTGATATGTATATTTATGTTCCTGTCATATTCAGTGCTATAGCATGGTGTTTCTGTTTGGTGTTTATATACTGTGTGTGTGTGTAGCGCCTTCATCTCATTTACCTGGTACTGATTGGGAACTGAGTTGATCCAATTACCTAATCACTGTCAGCTGGATGGCTCAGTTCTTATATCAGTCCTGGTGAGTGAGAGGAGGGCACGGTTTATTGCTACTTACGTTTTTGTGCGGAAGATTCCAGGAGCAACATCTGTCGGGTTGTGAGAAGTGAGTCCCGGTTTAGTTTGTAGAATCTATGGTCCTTGTTATGTTTGATGTAAGCATTCCGTGCCGCTGGAAAGAGCACGTAGGAATAGATAGTTGTGTACCACGCTAACAGGCGTACCCTGCAGCCTAACATTGATGTATGTTTCCTGGGAGTGTCAAAATAAAATCAACCTTGTTTCTTCCGCCACTTGCCTGCCTGGTTCTCCTTTCTCCATTACACCACCTAAACATGACAGAATGAACCATCACTACTACGAGAGACCGGGATTAATGGCAGGAAACCCGGAGGAGAGCTACACCCTTATGTGGGGAGGTATCCACTTCGGAGAGGCACCGGCTGCACGCTCTCCCTTATCCCCCCACATAGAGAGTGCATCAAGTCGGAAGACTGCACGTAACCTCTATGTGGGATTCAGATTTGGAACTGTTTTCCTCAGGGGAAGAGGATGAAGAGAAGTCTAGAGAGAAGGACTGGGCTCTCCCCAAGTATTTTTTGGGGGGGGCTATTGGCCTTGCAGGCAGGCCGAAGAACTGGTCTGGCAGCCAGGGCAGACAGCAGTAGCTCCACCAAGGGGCAGTATGGCACCATGGAGACCCACCGGGGATCCATGGTGGCTACATACGGACATTCCGCCTGCCACAGACCCCTTGGCCGATGTCCAGTTGCTACTGCCTCCCCTCCATCATGCCCTGGCTGCAGAGAGAGGGGCCACTCCTCAGTCGGCTCCACGACGGGCCCCAGCACGGCCAGCTCACATCCAGGCTCCTCCTCAGCCGGCTCCACGTCGGGCCCCAGCACGACCGGCTCACATCCAGGCTCCTCCTCAGCCGGCTCCACGTCAGGCCTCAGCACGGCCGGCTCACATCCAGGCTCCTCCTTCGCTGGCTCCACGACGGGCCCAAGCACGGCCGTCTCACATCCAGGTCCCTCAGCCGGCTCCACAACGGGCCCTTCCTCAGCCACTAACAGAGCCCCCCACGGCCATGGACCTGGAGGGCCTGTTTCTGCCTCCTCCGACGAGGTTTGAGGACGGCACAGCAGGGGAGTATGCAGGGCCCCCCTCAGCGCTGTTGTTTTCTGGGTTCTCCTCTGCCACAGAGCCCTTTGGACCCACCACTGCACTGGAGTTAACAGGGCCTCCTGCTGCGCTCTCCACAGGGCCCCCTGCTGCGTTCTTCACAGGGCCCACTGCCCGGTCTATCCCTGGGCCCTCGCCCTCTGGAACACTGCCTGGACCCTCCCGCTGGGTGAGTGTGCTGGGTGGGGGGTCTTGGACTGTTTAGGGGATGTTTTGCCCGCCCGCCCTCCCTTCCATTTGCTGGCTTTTGGGGCCATTTTTCTTCTTTTTCTGGCCTCACCTGGGGGTTGAGTCCCTGGGGTGGGTAACTGTAACATCCAGCCCAGGGTGGGCTGGAGTGGATATTATAGAGATTATGGACTCCTAATGTATATGTATATTTTGATATGTGTATATTTATGTTCCTGTCATATTCAGTGCTATAGCATGGTGTTTCTGTTTGGTGTTAATATACTGTGTGTGTAGTGCCTTCCTTTCATTTACCTGGTACTGATTGGGAATTGAGTTGATCCAATTACCTAATCACTGTCAGCTGGTTGGCTCAGTTCCTATATCAGTCCGGGTGAGTGAGAGGAGGGCGCGGTTCATTGATACAGTGTTACGTTTGTGTGCTGAAGATTCCAGGAGCAACATCTGTCGGGTTGTGAGAAGTGAGTCCCGGTTTAGTTTGTAGAAACTATAGTCCTTGTTATGTTTGATGTAAGCGTTCCTTGCTGCTGGAAAGAGCACGTAGGAATACATAGTTGTGTACCTCTCTAACAGGCGTACCCTGCAGCCTAACATTGATGTATGTTTCCTGGGAGTGTCAAAATAAAATCAACCTTGTTTCTTTCCCCATTTGCCTGCCTCGTTCTCTCTCCATTACACCACCTAAACGTGTAAAGGTTAAACTTACTCAATGGTGAAAATTGTAACTGTAACTAGTGCTGCATTGTAATGTACTACATTGTTAGGCTATTATTATTATTATTATTATTATTATTAACAGACATCGATAAACCCTTCCTATATTGTAGCCTAAAAAAACACATTAATTTCACATTCAGCTCCCACACTTTTCACCTTTTTGTTTCACGGGGGAACTTGTGAAATTTTTTGCCACTTCCCGGTCTTTCACTGGAGCCAAACGCGCAGTTGGGCATTATTTCTGTGATTTATTTATTCTGTGAGTCATTTTTTAAACATTCAATTCCGTAGTTGCATATTGCACATTTTCTGTTCATCCAATAAACCTTATTTCACTACTGAAAATATTACTGTGTCCTTCAGTTTTTTGATAGATCAAAATTAAATAGCTGATCCAAACACACAATTATTTACATGAAAATCAGGGAAATTTTTAGGGGTGCCTAAACATTTGCATACGACTGTCAACTAACTCTCTTCAGCAATAAAACACACAATTTATACTTATAATGTCTGTTCTCCTCTTGGGTCCTCTCCTGACATTTATATTGCAAAATGTGTTTGCTGTGGATATTTTTTGTCTGCCCTGTTTTTCAATTGCTATCTCTAGTCTACTTAGTTTTGTTTAACTTTCCTTTGGGTTGAAAGAGAAGGAAATGTTTTTTGAGTTCTTTGTGACTTTGGGGTAGTGGGTCACAACTTTTAAATGTTTAATGATCAGCCATCATGTAAAGAAAGAAGTGCTGAGTTGACCAATTCAGCAACTTTCACATTTCCCATCAGCAGGCTGACTGTTTTCCAGGCAATTGTGTAATGGACTGACTCAGTGAGGACTCAAAGAATAGCTTGCCATGAGTCAGACAGAAAGTGAAACTATGCATTCACAATGATTAACATCAACAAATAGTACTGTTATTGCTAAGTATCAAAGAGTTTAACGCCCTGGTATACAGTAAACTGAATTAATTCAAGTAACAAGAAGGAAAATGTAATTGCGATATACCAGCATATCCCAAACGTGTTGTGTATGGTTTGTGTTGGTTTCAAAAAGAAGTGTGAAGGCTTGTCAAGGTAAAGGCTTATTTATACTTTTTATTTTGTTGTAATTATTATATATTTTTTATCCCTTTTTCTCCCAATTTGTTATTTCCAATTTGTGATTATGGCCTCCAGCTGTTCACAACAACTCACAGCGAGCTTTGTAGAGTTGAAATCCAAAAATTGTAGAGCACTCCTCCAGCTATCCACCACACTTACTGTAGTTGAAAAATGCCCAATCCGCCACTATGAGTTGCTAAAGCACCAAATGGCACTTTGCATTACCCTTTGCAGTACACCCAGGCATGATTGGTATGCTGTGACCAGGGTTAGTTCCAGGCCCACAAGGACACAGCAGCAGAATGTTGCAGTGTCTTAGGCTACAGTGAAACTCAGGCGCCCACAACCCTGCTTGTTTACAACTAGATGGCTTTAAACCCCCCTGCCAGAAGTCACTAAAGTGTGATGATAAAATAAGGAAATCCCTGTCAATAATGCTCTTCCCCACACCACAAATCACTGACAACAATCACAACTAAAGATTTGTCTATGGGAGCCTGAACATATGGCAGTCTAACCCAAGGAGGAATGATGACTGTGGGTTAGACTGCCATATGAGTGTGTGCGAACACTCCGACTGCAGTTACAGAACAGTGATCATAACTGCACTTAACATATTACAGCCACAATTTCCAACTGTAATTGGGATATCACATACAAAATATCAGTTACCAATAAGAATTGTGTTGATCAAGTGGATATAAATGAAAAAAGCAGTTTTGACAAATAATCAAATCGGATTTCTAGGTTCAATAAAGAGTAGCCTAGAAATACTTACTATGGCTGTGTTTGTACATGATATTTGAGAGGCTTTTAGGAATGCAGATTCACAACACAGCTTTCTTTCCTATTAACTGATCCCACTCACGCTGGAGTGTTTCCAAGTGAATAAAGTCGAAAGTGGAAGAGTGGGATCAGATATCAATAGGAATTGGGCTGAAAATCAAGTGGATATAAATGGAGAAAAAAAGCAGTTTTGACAGAGAATCAAATAGGGGATTCAGGTTCAATCAAGAGTAGCCTAGAATTACTTACTATGACTTTATTTGTAAATGACATTTGGAAAGCTTTTAGTTATGCAGTTTCACAAAGCACAGTTGTCTTTCCTGTTAACTGATCCCACTCACGCTGGAGTGTTTCCAAGTGAATCATGTCGAAAGTGGAAGAGTGGGATCACTGAGTTTAACTGTAGATCAAGAACTGGTAACACTCATAATGTGTATAAAAACAGTATATATTCACTGCTACTTTGATATTAACTCTAAACTGTGGCTGAAGTTTCTATTTTAATTTTGTGATTTCATGTGAAACATGGAGGTGATTTTTAATAACATCCTCAAAGTAGGTAGTATGTCTGTAGAAACAGGTATTATCACTCTATTGCACATAATAATGATACAGAATATTCAATAGGTAAAAAAACATCCTATATCATATTGTTTGATACACTGCATATGAAACACTCCAAAGCTGTTATGTTTTATGGAAAAATGCTAAATGTTAATGCGAACATGATAGAACAATGCTTGAAAGGCCTTAGAAACCCTGTTGCTTCTTATCCTTGAATATGGTGAAATCATCTACCAGAAAGCACATCTTACTTTGCACATTCTAGCAATATGTCTAGAATATTTTTTATTTCTATATAAGACATATACTATATAGCCAAAAGTATGTGGACAGCTGATCATAAGCTTGTAAGAACTCATTCCAAAACCATGGCCATTAATATGGACTTGCCCCCCCCTTGCAGCTGTAACAGCTGCTACTTTTCTGGCTTTTCACACGATTTAGGAGTGTGTCTGTTGGAATCTGTAATCATTCAGCCAAAAGAGCATTTGCCATTCTAATTCATCCCAAAGGTATTCACTGTGGTTGAGCTCAGGGCGTACACAGTCCTGCTGGAACAGGAAATGGCAAAAGTTAGAATTACCCAATTGTCTAAAATGATTTTGTTTCCTGTAACATTAAGATGATCCTTCAATGGAACTAATGGGCCAAGTCTCTGAAAAACAGCCCCAGACCATTATCCCTCCTCCACCATTTGTGGGGGTGTCCACATACTTTGGGCCATATAGTGTATCATTGTACATTGTATGGATCACTGAATTATCTGTCACTACCAAACAGATGACAACTGCATTGAAAACTATTTATTTTTTAAATGTATTACCTTACATTCCCTTGTATTTAGGTAAGAAAGAACACATTGCTTTTAAAAACTGACAACCCCTTTCAACAACAGCAGCAAATATACATTCCAAATGTATATTATGAGGCTGAAGTAAGATTTTTACGATACAAAGGCCCAACGGATTGGAATAGTTTACCTTTAGATATATGGGCCTTCAAATCGAAATTATTTATTATAGGTCATTCTACAGCTCATCCTATCTCATATTTATTTGTTGAACAGAAGCAGACATTTTAAAGACATATGTTGTACACTACAACACCTTTCTGTTGTTTCTGTGGTTTTTGTTTTTTGCTTTGTTATTATTTGATGGTTATTATAAAACTAACTACCGTATTGTACGTTTTTCCATTCTTGAAAATGAGATGGTGCATCCCAAAAGATCCCATCCTGCAAATAAATACATAAATAAATGTGGGATTTTTTGTATTAAAAACAATTGTGAAATGTGTTGTCAATATAAAACCTGAAACAATTTCCAATGCATAGTTCACATCCTGGTCACAGTGCCCTGGGTTCCCACAGAGTGGACCATATTACCGCAGCCCAAATGGGTCGAACGTTGGACAGTGAAGCCTTGTCTCATTGCACTCTAGCGACTCCTTGTGAAAGGTTGAGCGACTGGTTGAGAGTCCTTGGTACTTCTTGGTTGAGCAAGGTGTAAAAAGAAGCAGAATGTCTTTGCAAGAGGTGCACCAGAGGACATCTCTTCAACTTCAACTCTTGAACCAACTGGAGAGTTCCAGTTGAGGCAAGACTATACTCCCAATCAAAAAATATTGAGAGGCATAAAGTGTGATAAAACAAATGTATTAAGGTAGACAAATGAAGCCTTACCAAAAAACAGACTTCCTTAAATGTAGATTCATAAGGCTATGAAAAACTGGACACAATGTAAACATGTACGTGCAATGTCTATTTTGTTTTCAGTCCACTGCACAAGCAAAGTTTGTCTTTAGATTAAGACTTGCTCTTCTGTTTTACTTCCTACTTCCTGAATAAGGTCATCCATGTCAGCTTATGACCAAAGATGCTCTTTACTCTGGAAATAACTCCAGATTACAAAATGCCTTTTGGTTTGTACCACACCAGATAACAATAGTGTATAGGAATCCATTCAACACAGTACAACCTAGACGTTGTCTGATTTCAGGTCACGTCTGCGGAAAGTCTAGAAGGTTATTTTTGCATGGGGTTCCAGAATCTTTGGACCTTTCTGTAAACAGAAGATAAAGCAGGGTATCATTTACAGAAGTTAGATTCTGTTTAATTCATTATTGCTTAACACATAGTAGCTGAATATGTCACTGCCATCTAATTTACTGTCAAAGCCATTTGGGGACTTTCCGTTCCTCATTCTACTGTAACTCAATACACTCATTTATCAAAACAGTACAAAATATCGTAAGACATGATTTAAGAAATTAATTTGGTACTGTTACTAAAATAAAGAAATGACTAGCTTGGTACTGAGAAACCAACCACATGATTTAGAAAAAAAAATCCCGACACAAAAACATACTTCATGTTTGTGGGGGTGTTTCCACACGTGGTGGACAGGTATAGAAATTGCAAAGTCATGTTTTTCATGTGCTAAGTCACTGTCACGAGATTCAAAACCTACCACGTGTCAGTAAAATCCCATAATGCTGCTTCAATAAAAACCTAGAATATTCTGACCTTAACCAGATATACACTATTATAGGTGAAGGTACATACTTCTCTTTTATTTGTCTCTCAGTATCAAGCAACATGACACAAAAGGAAACTCCATGTAGCAAATGTTTGATATTTTTTACCTCTCTGTCTGCGCTTCCTGATGATGATAACTGCAATAATCCCAGCCAGCATCAATGTTGTGCCCAGTGCAACATAAAGGGTGGGCGTTGTACAATTTATAATTACAGGTACCTGTAATTCATCTGTCAATTACAAAAAGAGAGGCAAATATGTTTAGTCTGCACACACTGTATGAATTCAAGTGTATTTTCTTTTATAATGCAACAAACATTTAAGAACATGCTGGAAAGACCCAAATATTACACAAGATACAATGGTGTAGTGAGAACTTCCCTAAAGCGTTAAAGCTGTAAAGCAAAAAACAGCACTACCAATCAACCAGAAAATATATTAGAGATAGTAATGAGAGTAATGTGCTCTGATAAAACTCTTTCTGCATTTTTTGTAACTTATACACAGTATTCACCCCAAAAAGCATAACAACCAACAGTGATGGTAAATGTCTTAATGAAAACTAATGAAAAACTAAACATTGGCCTTAACGGAAAAGATCCATGCACTTCTTTCCACCATCGCAATACCATCTACAAAGCCCACATATTTCTCACATTTCTATGACACATGCAATGTTAGATTGAATGGAAGAAATGTTTTATCACAACCAATGCCTGAAGCAACAAAGATGAAACTGAAATAGCTCGGTGGATTCTGGGGTGTCAGACAGCTTAGTGGATAGGGAGTTAGACTGGTAGTCAGAAAGTTACCAGTTAAATTACAAAGGCACTTTACCCTAAGTTGCTCCAGGGGTAATGTCCCTGTACTGTACTTACTGTAAGAGCATCTGATAAATAACTAAAACTATTGTGTAGCACCTTTCATCTACAAAACACCTGTGCAGTTATTACACACAGCTGAAACATAAGCCTAACCACCACCCACACTTTCCATTTGGAGATTAAATATAATGTGCATTGCTATCAATATATATATATATAAATTTACCTGCAGTACATACCTGGGATGTCAAAACTGGCTGACAAATTGTTAGGAGATGCATCAGTCTGTAATAATGCACATGTGTAGTTGTTTTTTTCGGAGGATTTCACTGTTATCTTGCTAGTGACTTGGAAAAGCTGGTCTTGATTTTGGATGCTGGTGTCATTGGAAGTGAGGGTCTGGTGACCCTTGCTCCAGCTGAAAGTGGCGAGAGGATAGCCTTGTGACTCACAGACAAGATCCACGTCATCTCCCACACTTCTTTGGATGTGTTTAGTGATAGATTTATAGGAAGCTAAAAGATTGAATAAAAAGTTAATATGTAAAAAAAATGGAAATATAAATAAACATATTATTATTGAAGTGCCAGTGTAAGTTTAATGTATTTTGCATTCACATTTGAGATATTTAGTAGATGCTCTTATCTTTAACTGACCTTTGACTGTCAAAGTGGTTTGTTTATAATCGGCTCCCCCCATTTCCACAAGACATTGGTATACTCCAGAGTCACCGATCCTCAGTTCGGACAGCTCTAGCTTGGCCCAACCATTTATAAGCTCTGTCAATACTAGCCGCGCCCTGCCTTGGTAATGGGGATTCTGGGAACTGAGGTCCTCCTGGCCATTCTCCAGTCTGTAAACCTCCACAATTGGATCAGGCGAGATTCGGTGCCATATCACTGATAGGTTTAGGTCCTGGCTGCCAGGTTGGAACCTGCAACCCATGGTGGCATCACCATGGAACTCTGCCAGGTAGGATGGACTGTCCACCTCCACTGTGAACAATGCTGTGAGGAAAGGGCCATATAGAGTATAGGCAACATTGTGATTAAAATCACATCCCAAAATTTAAAATTTATGTCCAGTTATGTCACGCTATTTAAAAAACATACATATTTTGTGCTGGCCCTCAGTTTTTTGTGTGTGTTTATTTCCACATTTTTCTCCCTGCCCAATGCTCTCTAATCCTGCCTTGTCGGCAGCTCTGCAACTCCTTGGAAAGACCTGTGGGATGCCGAAGGGCATGCACATGTCGCCCAGCCGCCTGATCTGGACACAAAGAGTCGCTGGAGAGTGACATGGCAGGATAGATAATCTGATTTATCTAACTTAAATCCTGGGTAGTGCTATGCTTATTTGCGCTGCCTCGTGCAGGAGGCCCAGAGAAAGTCAGAACTCACAGTCAGGCTACAATGACGTAGACTGTCGTGTGAATGCAGCAACTTAGCCCACTACACCACGCTGACCCTGGCCCTCGATTTTTATTATATTTCTATTGTACATCAAAGAATTAAAAAACATACCAGCAAGGGTGGGCCATAGGACCAGATGTGAAATGAAAAGAAAGGCTTGCTTCATTTGACCTAGAGAAAAAAATGAAATGTCTTGATTTGTAATAATTCATTAGTGAAGCAGTGACATTAAACCCATTTTACACTATATCACTATCCTCAGCTATTTTTTTGGCGAGACAACAAAAAAGAAACAATTTGTGCCAATTTATTCATTCTGTTTTTTTTCTGATATCTGGCAAGCATGTGAATAGACCATACTGATGAGTCATTTCTTAAAATATATAATTTAACATCTATATTGCTTAGAAGAGTCAATAATGACTCTTATGTGTATAGGATTCACTTGCCCCACTATCTTGGTTCGGGAAATGAATGGGCCAACATTGCTGCTTAAGTATTTCCAGCAGATTAATATGTTATATATGCTAAGTTTTGAGCCATTGCTTGAAAATACATCTCTTCCTATTAATGTATGGAGGGAATTAAGGTTACAAAACTCTCTTTTCTCCTTTTATACCAACTGTTCCTTTTGCTAATTGTTAAAGGGGCACTGTGTAGAATTTTCTTTTTCAGTCATCAGTTTACAAAAGCTGTACCTGTATCTGTATTTTGCAATATAAGAATAATCTGCTGAAAAAGTCAGTTAGATGGGTGAATTATTACCTACACTATGCAGTGTTTATTTGCCATTTGAACACAAAAGAAGAGTAACTGGTGCATCCAAAATGTTGGCCAATGGGAACACGCTGGTCCGCCTTTGATATAAATTATGCATTTTGGGCAGTGCCTATCTGGGTTAGAATGAATTGCATAATTTAGACTAGGACTCTGGACTGGAGTAAATTAAATTCAATTAAACACATTAACTGAAAGTGTGAGATACCATTCAATTTACTCCACTTTATGAGCCCATCCTTTACAAATACATTTCACCAGCTTCCACTGGTATGTAATCTAGGAGATTTGCAGCAATGTTGTTCACACACTCTGCCCCCTCAATTGTTCTGGAAATGAAACAGACACTTAAAAAAGTATATGAAAAAAAACGTTTATGTAGTTTTTATTATTGCTAATCCTTGTAATAATATTTTACCACATAAACTGCTGTGACTACTCTATCCTATTTAGAATCTCTCAAAGACAGGGTTTAGCTTGAACCCTGTAGCATGCATGAATACAATATATCCTTGAGGGCCGAGGAAATCCATGTTCCCTATCCCATTATCTTAGCTCTTACCCTAACCTCAATCTAAAACTAACCTCAGTAACCTGACATTTATGTCTTAACTTAACCTAGCCTTAACACCTAACACTGAACCAAACAGTAATTCCTAATATTGTAAATTAAAACAATTACTACTTTTTCCCATCACAATGTTTGACCAGGATCATACACATACGCTTGAATTTTTATCCTTATGTAAACCTACAATGACTCACATTCATTCTTATTTCCTTCTCCCTAGCCCTAACTCTTAAGATCAATAACTTGTATGCCAAACATTAACCTTGCATTTATGCTTAATCCCAATTTTAACTTCTATTGCCAAACCTTAGATTTAATTCAAATTCTAACATGATGGCCAATTCTATTTTTTTTCTAAACATAACACGAAAAAAATCGCATTTTCCCCAGTGGTGAACAAATGTTCTATATTTGTGGGGTTATCAACGTCGTAGAATCCAAAACGTGCATCACACACACACAACAGTTTTACAACTTCAATATGACACATTAAGCATCAATAAAAATATATTGGAATGTAATTAAGGTCACCTACCTGAGCTTCGCAACACAATGGATCGTGGAAAAACAACAATGAACTGTAGACGAGGGATATTGAAAATTCTGTAAAAGAAAAAAATAATTCGCCTTTATGTCACAAATTATTTTAACCGCAGAATAGATTACTACAGATTTAGGGTATAACGCAAGGCTAAATACAAAATGTCCAGGAAAATAGGAAAAAGATTTGCATTTATATCTCCACTATAAAATACGGAGGTTACTGAATATTTCATAAAAGCCGAATATGTTAGAAAACCCAGCAAAAAAAGCTATTGTAACAAACAGCATTTTAGAACTCACTTGTTATGCAGTCTTTGCAGAAGTCAACACGATACCTTCAAAGTCCCTCTAATACTTGCAACTGAAAGATTTTCACACATCTCTTTTGTAACTTACGTTAGAACTTCCTTTACCCGAATTCCCCGCCCATAGAGTAGCGTGATATTGTGTCAATTCAAGCAATTCCCGCTAATAAATGTGGATCTAAGTGATTTTAATAAAAAGCACAGGGTCAGTTAAAAATTAGCTAGTATAACTGACCTTAAACTACCATACTTACCGGTAGATTAGTTTTCAGGATATCAGGACATTTTAATTGTTGTTCATGAGTTACCAGATAATAAGCATAATGAGGGACTATTCGTTATTTATTGGGGGAGATTCAAAATCTGGATATCAATAAACAAAAACGCCCCACACTCCCCAATGCATAACAATATTTTCACCTGACCCTCCTCTTGTCTTTTACAAAAGTTGCATCAACCTCCCTATCTCAATATTATGAAAAAATGTATTAAACCCAATCCAAAAAGACACTTGTCTTTCCCACCAGACTAGCTATGCATCAATAAACATAAAAACATGAGACAAAAAGTAAAAAGACAAAGAATTCTCAAAATCTTCTTGTGAATAATGTAAATGGCCATTTTTTTCATTTAAGTTAATAACAGTTTAACAGCTACTTTTCATTTATATATGCATGTAGCATTCATGCTGGTAAATATTTCAGGTGTACAGTACATAAGCAGGTGTAGTTGGTTGGGTTGTGTTGCAACATGATCTCACAGAATTCTGTGAAATGAACATGGCCCCTTAACTCAAAATCTGTGGCAGTTTTGCTGAAAATTCCGTGATGGGCCCATGGAAGTGATGCATTTTATTACGTGGTACCAGCACATGTGTTGTAATGGTTAAGGTTAGGAGATGGTAAGGACACACTGCATAAACGTTTGACTCCACCCACATTGAAGCACACCCTGCTACAGCTTAATTTCCGTGGGTCCATCACGGAATATTCTGCGATTCTGTTACACTGCCACAGATTTTGGGGCCGTGTACATTTCACAATATTCTGTGACATCAGGTTGTGTAATTTAGTAAGACACCTTGCAAGAAAAGTTATTAATTTTACTAGCTACTGTACTACTATACTAAAGTTAATGTATGTTATCAAAGGTTTGTATTTAATGGTCATAGGTATGCTGTCTAATGATATGCACACATCTTGGTCATAGAGTAGTGGTGCAACAAATCAATTTTAAAAAAAATGATAAAATGTATACATACAATTATAGCTTATTATAAGAGAGTGTGAAAACAATTAAAATGTTTGTATTTCAGGGAAATAATCCTGAATATTGCTGATCAACATTTCAAGAATAGAGCAGATATGATTTCTGTTTAATTTGTTGGAGGCATTTTTGTACTACTATCTGAACGCAAACCTTGTAAATGCAGCCCAGATTCTGTAATTAGCATTCCAAAATAAGGAGGTACCATATACAAAGCAGTGAGAGATGGAATAATTTAAATGAAAAGCTGAAAAATGCTTTAAAGCCACTGTAAAATAATTGGACTGCCCTCCCCTCTTGCCACTTCCCAGAGCAAAAGTAACTTGTTAAAAATAAATCTACCGGTGACTAAGAAGCTAATATTTTTTATTGTATTTAACCTTTATTTAACCAGGTAAGCACAGTGAGAACAGATTCTCATTTGAAACGGTGACCTGGCCAAGATAAAAGCATTGAGGTGCAGAAAACATAAAAGTTACACATACATTACAAGGCAAAGTACGGAGTAAAAATAATAATAAAAACAGGAATAGTGTGCAGATCTTCAGATTAAACAAGAATTTGTACAAATAGTGCAACAAATGTCATCATATGGAGGTAGATATTTGGTAGTTAAACATACATTACAAGACTTAATTCAAAGTAAAAATAATAAAAACAGGAATACAGTGTGCAGACCTTCAGATTAATCAATAATTTGTACAGGTAGTGCAACAAATAACAGCATTATTATGGCAGGATACTATACAGTCAGTAGAAATAACTGGGGGTCTGAGCTAGAGGTAGATTTATCGGAATACAAAGTGGCAGTGCAGAAATTACAATAGAGTAGATATACTGTATTTCACAGTGGAAAATGTCACCAAATCGGATTATTATATTTCTTTCATTTTTGGGGGGTATTTTTTATGACAGATCAGATACTAGTGAGAGGGGTTTGTAAGGAGAAACAGATAGTATTTTTTAGGCCCCTCATTTTAGTCAGGATGTGTATGATATTGTATATATTATATGCAACATCTAAGTACTGTATTTTAGTCAGGATGTGTATTATATTGTATATATTATATGCACCATCTATGTACTGTATTTTAGTCAGGATGTGTAGTATATTGTATATATTATATGCAACATCTAAGTACTGTATTTTAGTCAGGATGTGTATCATATTGTATATATTATATTCACCATCTAAGTACTGTATTTTAGTCAGGATGTGTATTATATTGTATATATTATATGCAACATCTAAGTACTGTATTTTAGTCAGGATGTGTATCATATTGTATATATTATATTCACCATCTAAGTACTGTATTTTAGTCAGGATGTGTATTATATTGTATATATTATATGCAACATCTAAGTACTGTATTTTAGTCAGGATGTGTATTATATTGTATATATTATATGCACCATCTAAGTACATCTGCAACACCATTCAGTGTTGCAAATATTTTTCTGTACCCTTCCCCAGATTTGTGCATCGATACAATCCTATCTCAGAGGTCTACAGAAAATTCCTTGGACTTCATGGCTTGGTTTGTGCTTTGACATTCATTGTTATCTCTGGGACGTTATATAAACAGGCGTGTGCCTTTCCAAATCATGTCCAATCAACTGAATTTAACACAGGTGGACTCCAATCAGGATGTGGAAACACCTCAAGGATGATCAGTGGAAACAGGATGCACCTGAGCTCAATTATTAGTGTCATGGCAAGGAATTTAAATACTTATGTACATGTGCTTTTTTATTTTTAATAAATGTACTAAGATTTCAAACACACTTGTTTTTATGGCGTATTGTTTGTAGAATTTTGAGGGAAATAATGAATTTAATAAATTTCGGAATAAGGGTGTAACATAACAAAATGTGTGCAAAGTGAAGCATCTTGAATACTTTCAGTATGTACTGAAAGCAATGTTAGCAAACATATGACATTGTTCAAGTGCTTTTGAAGTTGGATAGCAATGGCAATGTTTAAGTGGATCAACTGCAGGTCTCCAGACTCATCTATAAAACACAATGCATAATTAAAAACAAATTATTATCTGTTGATCTATCATAATGTATCCATTATATAAGCAAAAATAGAAACATCCTCTCACTTTCAACTGCAACTGTTCAGCAAACAAAACATGTGTAAATATTTAACACAATATCACAGGTAATTGTGAAATAGACACAAATTGACTTCCACACAATTGTTTTTGTTTACATTACACAAACTCTTTTGTGCTGCCCAGAAGAATTGTGTTTCAGAAATCTGTGACACAAAGTGTGTAGACAATGACATGATTAAAAAAAATATACACTGAAGGAAGAAACTCATATAATACATGCTAGATAAGGGTTAAGGTTATGCATGATGTTACTGAGGTTAAGGTTAGGCATGATGTTACTGAGGTTAAGGTTAGTGTTAAAATTAGGGTTAACTACAAAAAATTAAAATCAACTGCACTGGAATGTTAATCACCACATGTCGCTGAGCTGCAGCGTTTATCTCCCCTCCCGATTCCCTCTAATCCTGCCTTGTTGACAGCTTCGCAACTCCCTGCACAGATGCCGATTCTCTTTCACACTGTGAGTCCAACACAGAAGCCTTAATTCAGATCATGCATGGGATGACTACATTCACAAATCTCACACACACACACACACACACACACACACACACACACACACACACACAATATGTTAGCTAAATATGTGAAGTAGTGAAAGGGCTGTCAGGTCCACATTATGTAATAAGGCAAAGGGGTATATGGACAATTAAGGCTGTAAAGGTTCTTATGCACGATTCATGGCAGAGTGCTTGAACAAAGAGCTTAGCCATAGTATATTGACAAAAACACAAAACTGAGATGCCTTATTGCTTTTGTAATCTGGATTTTAAAGCAATTGCAACATTAGCTTGTTAAACATCTCATTCCATATTAATATACGGTTGGTTTCATTTAATCAGAAAAAATGTGTTGAGGTCAGGGCTCATCTAGCCAAGTCCTTACACACCAATTTCAACAAACCACTTCTGTATGGACCTGGCTTTGTGGACGGTGCATTGACATGGTGAAACAAGAAAGCCTTCCCCACACAGTTGCCATAAAGTTGGAAGTGCAGAATTTTCATGGTATTATATGCTGTATCATCAAGGGTTTTACTTCACTGTAAGGAGAACCATGAATCCATGGACATGTAGTAATGACATTTCGAACATGTTTAGTGGCTCAAAGCACGTTTTTTAACTTGCCCCGTAAATGCGTAATGGTTGTATACTGGCAGCAAAAGGTAAACACGGTTTTGGCAATACAGATTGTTTGAGTTATTAACGCTACTGACAGCACTTCCGATATGCAAACAACAGAGCTATGTTTTGAAATCGCCCAGAATCCTCCTTTAAGCTCAAATAGACACTTTGGCAATTTTCAATCTGGCTTCCTACCAAATCACAGTACAGAGACAGCGCTCGTAAAGATAATAAATTATATTCGCCTCAATACAGATACAGGCAAACTATCAGTGCTGGTACTACTCGAACTTAGTGGTGCATTTGACACTGTCGACCATGACATACTTCTTGACAGGCTGGAAAACTGGGTCGGGGTTTCTGGGATGGTCCTAAAATGGTTCAGGTCATACCTAGAAGCAAGAGGTTAGTATGTGAGTATAGGCAACCATACGTCTGAGTGGACATCCATGACATGTGGAGTCCCACAAGGCTCAATTCTTGCACCACTCCTATTCAACTTGTATATGCTCCCACTGGGCCAAATAATGAGAAAGAAACAAATTGCTTACCACAGCTATGCAGAAGACACCCAGATCTACTTAGCCCTATCACCTAACGACTACAGCCCCATTGACTCCCTATGCCAATGCATTGATGAAATCAACAATTGGATGTGCCAAAACTTTCTTCAGTTAAACAAAGAGAAAACCGAAGTCATTGCATTTGGAAACAAAGATGAAGTTCTCAAGGTGAACGCATACCTTGATGCTAGGGGTCAAACAACTAAAGATCAAGTCCGGAATCTTGGTGTGA
>JACXGM010014513.1:0-22046 GCA_016801145.1 Umbra pygmaea
CACCTGTGCAATAATCATGCTGTCTAATCAGCATCTTGATATGCCACACCTGTGAGGTGGATGGATTATCTCAGCAAAAGAGAAGTGCTCACTAAAACAGATTTAGACAGATTTGTGAAGAATAATTGCGAGAAATGGGCCTTTTGTGTACATAGAAGAAGTCTTAGATCTTTGAGTTCAGCTCATGATAAATGGGGGCCAAAAAGTGTTGCGTTTATATTTTTGTTCAGTGTAGTTACATTTCCATTGTGAATGTTTTGGGGTTGTGGAGGCAGAGGGTTATATCTGGGTTTTTTTTCAACTTACATCTCTGTTGATGTTCGTTTTGGTTGTAGTGTTCCTTGATCATAATTAAAGGACTGATTCTTAGCACTGGGCCTTATGCTTGTTTGTATTTGTGTTTTGTCTGTAATGTTCAATTTCTCATTTTACCTATGTGGTGTGGTGGTAATTGTCTTACACTTGTGGTCCACCACTTGAAGCAATGTAAAGAAAGCACTGTACTGTTGGCTGTCTCAATGTGTGTGTATTTCAGTTCACCATACTTGCGTGTGGATTATGTATGGCACTAAATACATTTTTCCAGTAAAGCACAATGATTAGGGGAGGGGGCTCACACAAAGAGAAGCCTAGGGGCCCCTGACCACCTTAATCCGCCCCTGCGGACAGGGTTCGGCGTACTAGGAAGTTCCTATGCACTGTAGCTTGGGGAATACCGGTGGTGTCTATCGAGTGGTTGCAGAGGTGTGGTGAAGCAGGCAAGTTCCTGTCAACTAACCACTTCCTGATAACAAGGAAGGACAGGGAACAAGAAGCCTTCACCCAGCCCTGGTTAAAGGGGTACCAGGTCCATGTAACACCGACAGTAATACCGGGACCGGATGTCCTGATGGAGATCATAACCTGTAGCAAGGGTTGTTGCCTCATTAGCATGCCATTTAGTCCTAAGGATCAAACAGTGGTGGTTTTGTGTACTAAGGACTGGTTTCTGTGTGCCCCAGCCCTATCAGCTGCACTACCCTTTCTCTCTGTGGAGTTCATACTGACCGGGGTGTTACAGCAGAATGTGGACCTTATCAACTACACACTCTCAGCTCCTAACATCTATACATACAGGTCAAGCCAGCAAGATGATTGGAAGCATGGGGAGATTTCCTTACTCTTCCCAAAAAGGTTTTGGGATGGGTTGTGGAAGACTTATACCACCTGCCCGGGCTAAATATTCACCTGCACGTGTCACTAGTTCTCTACATTCAGAGCGATTTTAAGAGCTGCCTCATTTATCAGCAGCACCCATGGTAGAGGTTCTGTCCCCAGCTACGGTACAGCCTTCAGTGACTAACGCCACGGTATGGCCTCCAGTGACTAACGCCACAGTACAGCATCCAGTGACTGATGCTACGGTACAGCCTCCAGTGACTGACGCTACGGTACAGCTTCCAGTAACTGACGCTACGGTACAGCCTCCAGTGACTGCTACTACAATATGGCCTCCAGTGACTTACGCTAAGGTGCTGCTACCTTCAGGGTTACTGCCTCCATACTGCTGCCGCCAGTGTCTCCTGCTGCCTCCAAATTCTACAACTGCCATACTGCTGCCTCCAGAGTCTACTGATGCCCTATGTCCTACAGCTCCGCCTTCATAGCCAGTGCCTTTGCAGCTGGTGCCTGCGGCCCCAACTCCACGGCCTGGTACCTGCACAGCTGATGCCTTCACAGCCGGTGTCTCCAGTATCTGCAGCCCCACCTCCATGGCCGGTGCTTCCATGGCCAGTGCCTCCAAGGTCAGTGCCTTCGAAGCCGGTGCCTATGGCCCCCCTCCACAGCCCGTGCCATCACAGCCAGTGCTTGCCCAGCCGGTGCCTGCGGCTCTGCCCACATAGCCGGTGTCTTCACAGCCGGTGCCGTCTCCGCCTCCACAGCCAGGGTCTCCACGGCCGGTGCTTACAGTTCCGCCTCCTCAGTCGGTGCCATCTCAATCGGTGCCTGCAGCTCCACCCACATCACCTGTACCTGCCCGGCTGCCGGTGTCCTGGTCACTTCGGGAGCCGCTCCTTAGGGAGGGGTACTGTCATGATTTCTATCATGCCTATTGTGAACTGTTGGTGCCCTCTTTTGGTATGTTTGTTTTTTGTCTGTTGTTCCGGTAATTATCCATTTCACGTATCATCACCAGTGTCTGGGAAATTGTCTAATTAGTGTCTCCACCTGTGATTTGTTAGTCCCAGTAGTATCAGTATAAAAACTCCTTGTCTGTGTGATGTAAAAGTGTTTACAAAATCATGTGCTACGTGAGGACAAGTAAGTCTCAGACATTTTATGTGTAGTAGTCTGATAGCTTGTGAATTGCATCTAAGTTTGCACTCCTTTATTTTTGTGTGTTATACACAAGTGTTATACATTGTTTTTTTTGGGTCAAATCTAGTGTGGTCTGCCGACATTCTTCGAATAAAGAAGTTTGCTTCATATATCTGCCTTTGCCTCCCGTCCTACCTCGGTCTGTTACAATTGAGGCATTAAAACTTGAGTTTTACACATTTATGTTGATGGAAAGAACAGATACATTTTCATGATAACAAAGATCCACAAAATCAAAACATGTTTTTTCTAATACCATCATATAAAATATAGGTCTGAAACTGGTTCTTGGTTCAAAATTACTTCTCATTGGCAGGAAGTTCATCTAAAAATGCTGGGCCTTTCTAGTTTGACACATTTACTGCCATACACAACACAGCAAATCCCAAAAAGGAAATGAAACACCCTGCATGTCAAAATCATTACAATGCTTGATGCAATTTCACAGTAACTGCTAAATACATTCATACTATGCATACAGTAAAGTATTATGAATGTAATTGTTTATAGTAAGTTCAAGTAAATTCATCTTTCAAATGAGGGTCTTAAACCTAAAGCCACAGCCATTAGACCACATCACAGTGAATAGATATCTTACGTGTCAATTAGCACCAATTAGAGGTTATCCAATCATGTCACTGTTTTATCACCTACCAGCTGTGCTCAGAATCACTGAAATACTGCCCGACAAAAGATTTGCCAATGTACATCAACTTGAACAAGTATCTCAGAACATTTATGCAAATATCGAACAGTTTACAGATTGGATTAGATTAGAAAAATAAACATTATTAATACATTTTTATAATATCAAACTAAGTATTACATTCATGTGTATTTATGTGTTCATGAGAACTACATTTCGGGGATGGCCACATGCTTGATCCAGGTCACAGCTTCTCAAATTCTTTCCAGAAGGCAAATTGGTAGAGTGCTGCCCTGGATAGATGACACGTTTAAAGGCACCACGTGAGCACACCAACTTCCAGCACCTGTTGAGGAGTCGCTGACAAGACGGGATCAGCGGGACCTGGACATGACCAACTGGATAAGGAGAAAAATTGGTATGTACTCATCTTTCAGCAACGCATTCTGGCAAGTATAGATGGTATTGCTTGTGCGTGTTGAAACAACACTGAAAAAGTTTACTCCCAATTTTAACACAAGGGTAGGTGTAATTTTAACAAATCTGGAGTGTTCACTTCTGTGATATTGACATCAGAAATGTAACACACTTATCCATTACACAAACACCAGCAGGTTACCTCTCTCAGATTTGCTTTGAAGTGAGACCCACATTTGAGAGAATCCCTAAAATCAACAGACAGTTGTAAGATGTTCCAGCCAGCATGAAGCTCAGGAAGGAAACCAGACAACACAAAAGAAGTCTTAAAATCTTATCAGTGTTTTCTGTTACAGATGTTTTGACAATAATTTCTTCAGCTCACCTAAAATGTCATCCACAGTGGAAACAAAACACTGGTTTGATCTAAATCAATCAATCAAATTTATTTTATAAAGCCCTTTTTACAACAGCAGTTGTCACAAAGTGCTTTGACAGATAACCCGGCCTAAAACTACCAAAGAGCAAGCAACAACAAGTGATGCACAGTGGCTAGGAAAAATTCACTAGTAGGTGGAACCTAGGAAGAAACCTAGAGAGAGGCCAGGTTCAAGGGGGTGGCAAGTCCTCTGTTGGCTATACCGAGTGGGAGATCTGAAAGGCACATGGCCTATTGTATTAAGGCCACATCGTTCATCAGTGTTCAGTTAGTGTTCGTAAATGGAGATTGGTTCGTAAATGGAGGAATGGGTGGGTGGGCTGTGACCAAAGTCTTTGTGTAACATCAACACAGTTTGGTGGTCTTGGGCAGGGACAACGGGACGTGCTCTGGAAAGGTACAGGCTCAACAATGGCCAGAGCTAAAAATTTGATTTGATACTATGACATACAAAACATACAGAGATGATAAAGATAATAAGAATAATAGTGAGATGTAGGCGAAAGGATTGGAAATAATCAAGTTCAGTTTTGAAAAGTCTGAGACTCATTTTTTAAGACAGCATGACACATTTTTTATATGCTTCTAACCTTGTTTTTTTCCAAACTGTGGCAATTGTAAGTGGCAACATTTGTACTAGATTGCACAGTAAGGGGATTTGTTAATCATAGGAAGTGTCAATGTGTTTGCGCTCCCTAATTAGGAAGTGAGAGTCAGTGTCCTTAGGCGGTCATAGACACATACTGAGACATTATTTTCAGACTTACTGATGAATTGCAACAGCTCAGTCATTACAATTTTAAATTCAAGCTTATTTAACTAACGAGAGGGTGAACATACAAAAGAAGATATACACATGTTCTCTCCTTATCTTCTTATTCTTGTCTTCATCTATTGGCCATGGGGTAAGCCTGTTATTTAATGTGACAACAAATACATTTACTGTTTACATTATATTGTGTATGTTGATGGTATCCCAGGGCAGTTTTTGGACAAACTCTGGACAACCACACCTGCGTTGGCTTGTAACACTAATCGTTATGATTTGAACTAATAGTTTGTACTTTTGGGTGTGCTCACGTGTCTGCTGTTTGGCATGCTTAAGTTCTACAGTTGGAAAACTGTCTTGGGGTTATCCGTTTTCTTTGGTGACATGCTTGGTAAAGGCCCTTAAAGAATTGGCTTTAAAATTTATACATTTTTCATTCCAGCATTAATCATTTAAAAAATAATGTATGGTTTAGAAATATGTGATATTTTCACTAATTTTCTGTTATTGAAAAATGAAGAGACATTGACACATTGACACTATAGTAAATTGTTGACTAATGCTGTAGTGGCTGTTGGTTTATTAATATTATACCTTACGGACAATATTCCCAATTCTTTCAGTAATAGAAATAACATAGTAATGAGTAACAAGCAAAAACTGTATATGCCTAAAGCTATGTGGATGTTTATTTTAACTCTACAATATATTAAACCAATCTTATTTTTTGTTTTAAATAATATTTTAATAAAAGTAAAAAAATACAAATTGGGACAGAATGTGTGCTTCATCTTTTTAAGAAGCATTAAGGTATTAAGGCAAAATAAGGAGCAATGTATAGCATAGTCCATTGTATTGTTTATACAACTAGTGTTCATTTTACCCAAAAGAGGTGTTCTTGTACTGATAATAGTATATATTGTATACGCTATGGTGTATATATAAATATAGTATGTAATGTTTATAAAAATACATAGTGAATTGCCAGTCTCTGTTTTATATGATACAACACAAAATTAGGAGGAATCTGAAAGGCTTCTTAACACACTGCCTTCGAGGCCTCACATCTGCTGTCTGGTCACTCATCTCTGTCTGGATTTTGATGTAGTGGTCTAAGCTCCAGATTCTAGAACAGAGCTGCCCAACCCTATTCCTAAAGCTCTACTGCTCTGTAGGTTTTCTCTCCAACCGTTGTGTTGGGCAAAATTTTGGCTTTCCTTTAGCTAATTATTAGAATCAGGTGTGCTAAATTTGAGTTGAAGTGAAAACCTACAGGATGGTAGAGCTCCAGGAACAGGGTTGGCCAGCCCTGTTCTAAACCATGCATGTCCCCTATTACATGTACACTTGGGATGGGGTTTCTAGACCACGCATGTCCTCTACCACATGTACAGTTGGGATGGGGTTTCAAGCCTTGCCTTGCTATATTATATATACCCTTCCTACGTATCTGTCACCCTAGCCTCAGCTTCTTATTGTCTTGTCATTAAAAAAGAACAAACCCCCCAACTTAAAGTGAGAGAATCATAACTGAATCCATTTTCATTCTAGATTGTCAAAATGGGAAAGTCCCTTGGTGACCCACTATTCATTTATTCAACACAGGTTGCAACAGTCTTTGGACAGTGACAAAAAGTACTGCAAAGACTGGAACAAACATCACTATCCCTTGTCACTATCACCGTATGTTCAAAGCCAATTTCAAATACTGGTGTAAGGGCAGATCCTGGGCTTTGTGTACAGTGGTGGCAAGCACCGACCCAAAATGGAGAAGAGGGGGCGTGTCCATCACTGACATCCCAGAGGAGTTGGTCTTCACCGTCACCATGCAGAACCTGAGAGAAACCGACACCAACCGGTACTGGTGTGCTCTGAAAGTTGGTGGTTTTGGCAAGCCTGATGTCAGGGTATCCGTTGAACTTATAATCACCAAAAGTGAGCTCAACTTGAATGTACTGCTCTGACATAAAACTGCTGTTTGAAATTCATCAGCTTTTCAACAATGTCTAGAAATATTTAGAATAGATCAGCTGTAATAATGGCGTTAACATGTTTCATTAGCATCTCCAGACCTGTCAGTGGTTGATGGGAGGGTGTCTGGTGAGGAGGGGGCCAATGTCAGTATCCAGTGTCTCTACAGTGACCCCCTACGTGACAGAGCAAAGTGGTGGTGCAGGAGTGGGGACAGGCATTCCTGTCAGACACAAACACAAATAGAGACCAGCCAGAATGCATCTGTTGTGATCAGGGATGGGAAGAATGGAGAGTTCAACGTGACCTTTAGTAACCTGGAGAGAAAAGATGCAGGATGGTACTGGTGCTCTGTTGGAGACCTACAGGCACCTGTTCATCTTAATGTCATTCAGAGAGCCACAATGCACGGGAACATTTCAGGTAACTAAATCTCTGATACATGTGTACATTACTTAGCTTGTGATGGAAAATGCTGTCGTATATAAAGTATATTCTTTCTTTTTGTAACACTTAAGTTGAATTGTGCAATCAAAGTAAGTTTTCAATAGTATGTTGCAGAATGTTTGTGTTCCTGTCTGACTTTTTGACTGTCTAATGTTTTTGTTTATCCGCTGAAGCAGTCACAACTCCTCGCATGTTACATTCATCGTTCTCCAGCTTTGAGACCTCCACTTTTACCTCTACTTTAAAAAAGACAAGCCATCCTTCAACAGTCGTCTCTGTACTGACTTCAACATCCTCATATGACTCTTCATCTCTATATCCAGCCGTATCCATTAGAAACATCCCAATCCAATATTCGATATCAACAGCTTTACTATCAAAAACAGTACAACCCAAATCCACAGAATCTAATACGACAGTTATCCAGCAAATCTACCATCACAGGTATTTATTTTTTCTGATTTGTCTGAAGTTTATTACTTTTTTACATTTACCAAAAAATGTGTTACCTATATATTCCCACAAGATGTCACCAACTCTATGTCAAATGATTATCTTATCAATTTGCTATTTTGTGTTGCTTATACTTATGAAGATTAGTTTCATGGGTGATCAATATTGATTCATGATTATTATAATGTTTTTAGAAATATACCCTGGCATGTTCCTATACTCATCGTGTTGGTCCTGGTTCTGTTGGGGATATTTGTCTTAGCTGCAGTGAACCTCTGGAGAACCTATTCTAAAATGAATGGTAAGTTCTACATGTCCTGTATCTTCTTGGATGATATATTTGTCTTCCTTGAAGTTCACTGATCCAGCTTGCATTCTTGGGAATATCATCTGTTTAATTTGTTGACTTGATCTTATCATCCCTGTTATAAAAAATCCTCATATCCCCTGACCTGTCTGTCTGTCCTCTTCCCTCAGTTGCCAGATCTATTGAAGGAGAGATGGCTGAGCTGGTGATAAATCAAGATGAAAAATATCAGTGAATTGTAAAGATAAAATTATTATATTTGTTTTAATGTAGTTTAAAATAGTCACAAGTACAGTGTTTGGATTGTATAAATGACATTTAAACATATGTTAAAAAACAAAACCTAGTGAATATCACTTGATTCTTCATGAAAATGCTAATGAATTAATAACCATGCAAACTAGTTATTGTCATTAAAGCACATGGAAATGACATCTCTGTAGCTTAACCTAAAAACAACACCTGAACTCAAAATACAAAAAGCAATGTGAAACTTCTCAAAGAGCTGATACAATTTATGTTGTTTTTGTTAAATTTATTTTTGTAATTTTCCCCCATTTTTCTCCACCCTTTCCTGTCCAATTCCCCCTGGCAGCTCCTCAACTCCTTGGACAGAAGCAGAATTGTGAGGGCCACTCACATGGGTCATTCAACAACACGTTGCCCAGCCGGCCGATTCTTTTTGCACTGCTCATCCAACACGGAAGCCTTTAGTCAGACCATGTATGGGATGATTACACTCACCAACTACACTTCCACTATTGAACTTACAAGCACCCGTTTTACACACAAGGAGTTGGTGTAGAGCGACGTGGCTAGGTAGATAATCAGACTTATCTATACCAAATCCTGGGCAGCGGTGTGCCAATTTGCACTGCCTGGTGCTTGGGGTTCCGGGCAAAGGCAGAGTAAACATAGGGTAAACATAGGGTAAACACAGGGTAAACATAGGCTAGAAGCTGATATTTAACCTGACATGTTCCTTTCTGTTAGTGTTTATGTGTGTTAATGAAGTATAATTTACTGTTTAGCACCTCGTGGCACTTTTTTGTTTCAAACAAGTGTTTCAAATTACGTTTGTTTTCACTATGTATCCTTCGTGCCTGTTTCTAATTACTTTCAGCACCATGGAAAGTAAACGTGACACGTAGCTTGTCCTGCAATGCAGCGACTTAGCCCACTACGCAATTCAGACCCGACATCATCTATTTTTATACAAAGTTGTCAGTAAACTATTGAACAGATAAAATAGATATTATTTATTTTGGTAATGTCTCATTGCTAGAGGTAGGCGGAAGTCTCTGGAAACAAGAATAGGAGAGGAGTGACCCCCTTGCTTTCTTATCTAATGGGTTTTACAAAAGAGACAAAATGACAACAATTATATAATTCACTGAAGCCAATGTGAGACCACTGCACGCTGTAGCTCTCTGTATGACACTATGGCTTATCTTATACAGGACATTTACACTTAAGTAATCTACATGATGCTGTCATCCAGGGCAGCTCACAGTTAGTACAGTGACGTCCCCTGTAGCAGCTTTGGGATAACGTGCCTTGCACACGACCACCACTGATTTTGGCTTTCTCTGGACTCAAAGCGGCAAGACTGACTCTCTAACCACTTCATGACCCGGCGAGCAGATAGGCAATGTCTGTTTTGAGCACTGCTGGAAGATTGCACGTTTTTAATATCATTTTTATATAACCAGGCAATTTGACTAGAAATAAATTATTATTTGAAGCAATGACCTGGGAATAATTAGGGTTCACTGTCCTGCTCACATACAGAATGACAGAGCTTTAATTTTTTTTGTGGGGGGGGGGTCAGGCACGAGTCTACCGATACAGAATAGATCTGTACAGTATAGGCCTACATTTTTGCATCAGTTCCATGCATCAGAGCTTTCGCTTTGGTTATTGGGGAATTGAACTGGGAGCCTTAGGGACAGCAGGCAGATGCCATAACCACTAGGCCAACATGATGTCAAAATGATGATTGTGAGAAGTTGACGTTGATCCATCAGGGTCATCAGCCACATTCAAACTACTTTCTTATTTGGGCTTCTGCTATTCCTGTCTGCTTCGTCTCCCTAAACTCTCCCTCTACTTTGCTTAGCTTTTCAGGAAGAAAAGCTGATGGAATTGCTGAAGTATAGATCGGTTTTCTATGGTTTACATGATAAAGACTGATGAATCAATGTTGTCCTGAACAGTACAGTTGATCTTTCAGAGGGGCACACAACAGTGTTCTGTAGACCGTGCCAGTGTCCTGCATAAGCTGAGCCCCAGTGACATTGGGGAGGACGACTCTTGACTTAAACCCAAAAAATGACTACAATATGCAATGTACATTTGTAGTTGACACCTAAATGCAGGATGGATGAATGGCCTCAGGTGTATATATAGGGCTTGAGGACCAATTGCTCATGATGTCCTGTTGATACATAAAATATAGAATTTGGTTACATGTGAAAACATGAGATCTAAATGAGGCTGTTCTGTGTAGTATTTTAATTTGTATTCATACCTCGGCTCGTATGAGGCCAAATCATGTCCTCTGTGGCTGTGGAAGGCACAGCAGGGACCAAGCCAAGCTAAATTCAAGCAACATACCCCTGGTTGGGAGCCACTGGTCTAGGTAATAGGTTTACATATGGGACCCAGCCCACTGGAGAAGGATTTGGCTGTCTGTAGGATGTTAATTACAGACAGTTACAAACAATAGGTCTAGTCCAACAGATAGAAACGTGTGGGTCAGACATTTTTTGTAACAACACGGGGGCAATGACAGAAATTAAATCTACATTTTCACTGAAACTCCAAACAGGAATGTTGTCTATATGTTGTCTATATGTACACAGTTAATGTCACGCTTAGATCAAATATAGGAGTCCCACGCAGAACTGTAGTACGACCAGGAATTTCACTGGTAAATATGTAAACCCAGGTCAAGGGTAACCAGTGTTGGTTAAAGTTACTTTTCCAGTTACTTTTCAGTTACTTGTTGAGTTCACAAGTTTTGGGAAGTCCCTAATTAAGACAAAATTATCAGGTAAGGGGATTTCATATCTTACTGGTGACCCTGATTGATATTTTCTTTACTCTTTCCATTTGTTTTATAGGTCACTGTTAAGATATGAACTCCATTTACCTGATCATTAGAAAAGCAACCAAGAGGGCAATGATAACTCTGTATGTATAGGAGAGATTTGCAACTGAAAATCAGTTGCAGGGTACCACCGGAGCGAGTGGCACAACGATGTTGTTTTACAGCTTACTATACGCTAACCTACTCTCATTTGTGACAGGCTAATAGCATATTGTGCTCTCAACAGTGGCACGGGACACCTACAGCTAAATATTTAATACAGACTCATACGCATACACCTCCCAACTCAGGCGACTCACTTATCACAGCCGACTTCTCCGTAGCTCCTGGATAGTACTCCCACAACGTAAATGGATAGTAGATGTCACATACACTAATAGAACTCAAACAATGATTGACGCCTCTCTCTAGTCTGGGCTGTGTTTATATAGTAAGCTAACCTAGCCGATAGAACACGGGTGTCCGTAATCATTAATCAAACCGATCTACAAGATACCAGTTCAACCTACCCTAAACCCTATCCTAGTGAGCCCAGACAAAAGAGAGCTGTCACAAAGCCTTAAACTGACATTTATAGGTGTTGTAAACAAAAGCCATAATGCAATGCATTTGAATGTGAACACTAATATTAACTTAAAATGCTACAATACATACAATCGGTCCAAGCTTAGTCCATGTGCGCCAGCCCTCCCTGGGATGGACGTTACAGTACCTCATCCCAGGGTCTCACCCCCAGGTGAGGCCAAAAAAAAAGAAAAAGGAGCACCCCAACACAGCAGAGAAAAAGGGGAGGGCGGGCGGGCAGAAACATTATCCCCCCACAGTACCCGAGAGCGCCCCCCACCAGTTCATCTCAAGGTGGAGGTCCACAGGAGGGTGTAGCAGCCAGGGTAGAACCCCTGACACAGCTGCTGATGTTACTCCCAACACAGATGGCGAGGCGGCCCACAAATCCCCCGGTGGCGAGGCAGCCCACAGCTCTTCAGGTGGGGGTGCCGGCAACTGACCCTCAAGTCCAGTGGGGGAGGGGGTAGCTGCCCAGGAAACAGCTCCTCATGTGGTTGTGTTTCTGATGGAACGAGCCAGGGCTCCCTGTTGTCCCACCTGTCAGCAGGGGATGGAACATCAGCCCTGGCTGGGTTTCCAGAGCAACCACCGTTATAACCCCCCAATTAATTTCCTGGGGGGACCCCAGCAGTCGCTCCTCTGCCCCTCTGCTAGGGCCACTGCCTGTGGTCTCATATCCCTCATTTGTTGGTCGATCATTTCTGTCACGGTTTAGTTGGTGTTGAGTGGAGAGAGGGAGACCAAGGCAGGTAGACGATGGTTGTGGCTTGTTTATTATATTTGATCCAAAGAAGACAAATTACCTTTTGTTGCAGGGTATCACCTGAGCGAGTGGCACAATGCATATGCACTGCTTGAAAAAATAAAGGGAACACTTAAACAACACAATGTAACTCAAAGTCACTCACACTTCTGTAAAATCACACTGTCCACTCAGGAAGCAACACTGATTGACAATCAATTTCACATGCTGTTGTGCAAATGGAACAGACAACAGGTGGAAATTATAGGCAATTAGCCAGACACCCCCAATAAAGGAGTGGTTCTGCAGGTGGTGACCACAGACCACAGTTCCTATGCTTCCTGGCTGATGTTTTGGTCACTTTTGAATGCTGGCGGTGCATTCAGTCTAGTGGTAGCATGAGACGGAGTCTACAACCCAAACCCACACAAGTGGCTCAGGTAGTGCACATGAATGCGAGCTGTGGAAAGAAAGTTTGCTGTGTCTGTCAACGTAGTGTCCAGAGCATGGAGGCACTACCAGGAGACAGGCCAGTACATCAGGAGACGTGTAGTAGGCCGTAGGAGGGCAACAACCCAGCAGCAGGACCGCTACCTCCGCCTTTTTGCAAGGAGGAGCAGGAGGAGCACTGCCAAAGCCCTGCAAAATGACCTCCAGCAGGCCACAAATGTGCATGTGTCCACTCAAACGGTCAGAAACAGACTCCATGAGGGTGATATGAAGGCCCGACGTCCACAGGTGGGGGTTGTGCTTACAGCCCAACACCGTGCAGGACGTTTGGCGTTTGCCAGAGAACACCAAGATTGGCAATTTTGCCACTGTCACCCTGTGCTCTTCACAGATGAAAGCAGGTTCACACTGAGCACATGTGACAGACATGACAGAGTCTGGAGAATGACCGGTTTGGCGGTGGTCAGTAATGGTGTGGGGTGGCATTTCTGTGGGGGGCTGCAAATCATGTCTCGCTCCATCCACCAACACCAAGATGCACCACAGACTGTCAAGGCATTGGCGGATGCTTTAGTCCAGGTCTGGGAGGACAACCCTCAGGAGACCATCCGCCACCTCATCAGGAGCAGGCCCAGGCGTTGTAGGGAGTTCATACGGGCACGTGGAGGCCACACACACTACTGAGCCTCATTTTGACAAAGTTGGATCAGCCTGTAGTGTGGTTTTCCACTTTGATTTTGAGTGTGACTCCATATCCAGACCTCCATGGGTTGATAAATTTGATTTCCATTAATAATTTTTGTGTGATTACATAACACATTCAACTATGTAAATATGAAAGTATTTCATACGATTAGTTCATTCATTCAGATCTAGGATGGGTTATCTTAGTGTTCCCTTTATTTTTTTAAGCAGTTTATTTATAAAGCTTTCTATACGCTACTCTGCTCTCATTAGCAGCAAGCAAATAGCATAACATGCTCTTAAACAGTGGCACGGAACACTGACAGCATGAACATATATAACAGCATACGCATACACTTCCTAACTCCAAGGAACTAACTTTTCACAACATACTCAGTACATGCTCCCGGATCTTCAAAACATAACGTAATGTACAGCACACAAACAGAATCAAACAATGATCAACACCTCTCTCTACTCTGGGCAGCTCATATGTGAAAAACTTAACTAATAGAACACGGCTGAACGTAATCATTAATCAAACAGATCTACAAGATACTAGCATAACCTAACCTAAACCATATCTGTAACAGATGCCCAAACCAGAGAGAGGTGTCACAAACACTTAAAGGGACATTTACAATAATTTATTGAAAACTACAATGCAAGGCAAGGCAAGTTTATTTATATAGCACATTTCATACACAATGGCAATTTAATGTGCTTTACATTAACAGGAAAACATAAAAATTTTAAACAGTTAAAATTAAAGCATTTAAAACAAAAGTGAAAAACAGTTAGAAAAAAATAGTACAGTTTAAGAAATAAAAGAGATTGAACGAATATAGTGCAATCAGTTCGGACTTAGCACAGAGTTCATTCAGTAAAAGCGTAGCTAAACAGATGTGTATTGAGTCTGGATTTAAAGGTGACTACTGTTGGAGCACATCTGATTTCCTCTGGGAGCTGGTTCCAGCTGCGGCTGGCATAGTAGCTAAAAGCAGATTCTCTGCGTTTTGTCTGAATCCTTGGTATCTCTAGCTTATGTAATCCTGATGATCTGAGTGGTCTGTTGGGTTTATATTCAATGAGCATATCTGCAATGTACTTAGGTCATTGAGTGATTTATATACCAGTAGTAATACTTTAAAGTCTATCCTAAAAGTGACTGGGAGCCAGTGTAGAGACTTGAGGACTGGTGTGATATGCTCATATTTCCTTGTTCTGCTTAGAATCCTGGCCGCAGCACTCTGTATGAGCTGTAGCTGTCTCGTGTTTTTTTTGGGAAGACCAGTGAGGAGGCCATTACAATAATCCACCCTGCTGGTGATAAAAGCATGAACAAGTTTCTCTAAGTCTTGTCTGGAAACAAAGCATCTAATTCTTGAGATATTTTTAAGATGATAATATGCTGATTTAGTTATTGCTTTAACATGATTACTGAAGCTAAGGTCTGACTCCAGAATCACACCAAGATTCCGGACTTGATCTTTAGTTGTTTGACCCCTAGCATCAAGGTATGCAATGCATTTGAATAAGGAAACACAAAGATATACATCAAATGACCAATACATATAAATGAATCCAGTTCTCAGTTCATGTACGCCGGCCCACACTGGGCTGGGCGTTACAAAAAGGCATGTAGGAGACACAAAACACATGTGGAAAAAGGTTATGCATTACAAATAACCAATTTTAAAGGACACACTGAGACACATGGCCTATTGAAAATAAGTGCAGAAATGTAAAAAAAAAACGTATTTTAGCGCAAATAAAATTTAATGGATGAACTTAATTACTTCACAAACTCACTAGCTAAACTTTTGTGAAATAACAGCCACAAAGCAATCAGTGGGAAAAACAAAACAAAATGGCAAGTCATACCAGGAGCATTTCTATGATTTCAGGACACTGGGTGCTTTAGTCAATCAACATTCTGTATTTAACAGCCTGATCTCTTAGAAATCCGTGAAACTGCCACGGAGTATGAACATCAGAATCCGTGACAGTTACACGGAATGGCAGAAAATTCTGTGAAATGAACACGGATCAAAATCCCTGGCAGTTTCACGGAAAAGTCCGCAATTGGCGCACAGTGAGACCTTGCTGTTAACTCGCCCCTAACCTAACCTTAACCACTCAGAAACCTTGCTGTTAATTCGATGTAAGCCTTTCCCAAACCCCTAACTTAACCTTAAACACTGTGAAACCTTGCTGTTGACTTGATCTAACTTGTATTATGTCGTAATTAATTACACTCTGCTACGTCATGCTGCGATTCTGTGAAACACGGATTTAGAAGTTAAGGATCTGTGATTATTCCACGGAATATTCAGCCATTCCGTGAAACTGCCAAGGAGTTTGAAGTTAAGTATCCGTTGTAGTATCACGGATTTCTGAGAGATCACGTTGGTATTTCAACAACCCAGAGTACTTATAAACCTGGTTGTTTGCATTCTGAATTCTGATTGGATGATTGCCATGGTATATGTAAGCAATAAGTCATGAGGCGGTGTTGTGATTGGCTAATATAGTACATCTAAGAGCAGTTTTTATTAATCATACTAAGGCATCTCAGGGATTTGTGGTGTGACAATATACGGCTAATCACTGTCTCCAGGCTTCACTGAACCATGCACCGCCCCACTGGACAAAATATTTTAAAAGACGTCTTTTCAACGTCTATTCAACGTCTTTTCAACCACAAAAACGTATTTTCAACGTCTTTTTAACCTCAATTGCTTAGAGGGGCTGATCTAGCCTTCGCTGTCCCAGCCGCCGTTAACCCAGCCTCTACTGACCCAGCTTCCGCTGATCCAGATCCCACTGGGTCTGGTCTCTGTTGGTCCTGTCTCCACCAGTCCCGCATCCAGCTCTGTCTTGTCTGTCTCAACCACTGGCCAACATGCTACTGGCAAGTCTTTGTTCCAGTCCCGCTGGGCCAGTCTCCACTGGTTGAGCCTTTGCCGGTCCAGCTTCCACCAGCCTTGCTTCCAGTCTAGACACCGGCCCGGTTTCCACAGTATTCCCTTTGTGTGTCGACACTTGGCATCACAAAGCCCTTTTTCCAGGACTCCATGAACATGCCTTGAATTCCCTCATCTGCACAAGGACATGTCTTGTTTGATTATGCATGCCTGGTTCATATCACTCATTAGTACATGAATACTCTAATGCTTCCTTTGTATCTTGGTTGGTCGTTGTGTTGCTGTTTCATATTGGTGTCTGCATTGTTTCTGTTTTCACCTGTGACTAGATATTGACTCATGGTAAGTTGTGCTTGTGTTGGTCTAGCCCACTGGTCTCTCTAATGAGTACCAAAGTAATTACTTTTCCAAGTGTATTCAGGCTAGTGTTGGTTGCTCCTAAATAGTTTTCTAGTGTTGTCAGCTCCACTGCATCCTATGTGTATAGCAGAAAATGCATTACAAACACACCTTCCCGATTCCCACATTTTATGGATTCACTTACACTAAAATATACAAGTTTCGCAACTTCTAATTTTTGTTTTACATTATTTTTTATATGAAGTAATAAGTACCAAGTGTGTATTACATGTTCAGGACTGTACTTACGCAATGCAAAGCCTCATTGCTGATTGCTATTGCAAAACATTCACCAACGCAATTAACAGTCATAATGGGGTCATGGCTTTCAGCCAATCAGCATTAAGTGTTCAACCCACCCAGTATATTACCAGCAATATGCATATTTCTATAAAAATATTTTAGTGTTATTTTGGATGGTTATTCCCTATGCATGGATATATAAATCATTTTATCAGAGCAAAATATAATTTTTGGATATGTAGCTAATCAAATGTCTTGGAAAGGTTCACCTTCAGGCTGTATAAATAGGATCTGACTCAATCTTCCTGAATAGAAATAAGAAGAATTCCTTTCAATTAAAGATAACTGGGGTTTATAGACAGCAATCTGGTACAAGAGAAGAGCAATAAATGAGTCTCATGTGAACAAACAATGATTTAACTAAAGATGGTTGACTAAAACCTTAACTGATTAACAACATAAGTGACATATCCAGGGCAGTGTAAATGGTTAATCATGAGCCGTTGCTAGAAATACAAAAAAACGTCCTACATTAGATCTTCCTGTGTAGCAGAACAGTGTTGTTATTTTCCTAAACAGGGTGCTGGTTGAAATGAGTGTACTATGTAGGGAAGCAGTCATCATTTGTGACTCATTTAGAAAGGTTTTAACTATCAACCAGAAGAGTGATGTCAGCTATGTTCCTTGATCTCTGCCCTTTACTGGAGCAAAACCTTGATATGTCAGCAGAAGACATTAGAAAATTTGTATACCAAGTATGTGTATAGCCACTACAAATATTGTGGCAGGAAAATCTATGTGAACGCTTTGGAAATGCATGGATTTCTTAAAGGAAATTTGATATACATTCTGTATGTATACTGTATCATTAAAGAAAATTGCTAGTACGAGTTCCATTATTTTACAGACAAATCCTTTAAAGCAGGGGTGTCAAACGAGTTCCACAGAGGGCTTAGAGTATGCTGGATTTCCCTTTCAATCAGAGCCCAATTAAGACCTAGACTGCCATGTGAGGGGAGATCCTAACCAATGAGTGACCTACTCAATCATTCAGGTACAAGGTAAAAGCGAAAACCTGTAGACACTAGGCCCTTTGTGGAACTGGTCTGACATTACTGATCTAGACTGTTCTAAATCCCAAACGGACCACTCCACACTGCACTCCACCCTCGGGCCTCGCAATGACGGAGCAAAAATTATGAAGGGTTTAGGGGCATATTAGACCCTCCGATACTCCCTCCGAGTGAGTCTGCACAGATGCAGCCTCTACTAAGTGGCTATGGAAGTAAAATCCAATTGGGGACCTGTCACAAATATACTGGTTCAGGGTTTTGAAATGACGAGACAAGTGCGAAGGAATACTCAGAAACAAAATCGTACTTTAATGAGGAAAAAACCTATGTAAAAATGAAGACTGCCTCGTGGGGCGAATTCATATGCATTCTCTTAAGTACTTTTCTAACACGCAACAAGACACAGACTCAGGGCCGGCCCGAGGCATAAGCTAACTAAGGGTGACTCCGCATGGTGGGAGGGGGCCCCAAAAGGCTCGGGGCCGGCACTGCACAGACTGACATAAAAAAATTAGCTACAGCTACCTGCTGAAACTATAGAACTAAATACCACACTAATTACAAACGACAGGCAGGTGAAAACTTAATTAACTACAGTGATTGTAAAATGTAACCCAAAAAAAAAAATGAAGTGGGAACAGACCAACTTTTTGAAATAAAGAAGTGGGAACAGACCAGAACTTTGCACACAGGAGAGAAATCACAACGATACAAGAGAGCAACTATATTCAATATGTATCCCCACTAATTTTATCTTTGTGGTGTTTTATTGCTATTTATTGATTTTGTGATATTTGGAACTGTTTTAAACCCCTGTTATTGTAGCACTTTGAGATTTCGTTGAAATGTAAAGTGCATTATAAATAAAATGTATTATTATTATTATTATTATATGTCTGGTCCCAAAAGGGGAACCGTTACCACGCCGGTTAATTTTGAGCTTGTGCAATATATGGTAGAATATATGGTAATGGAATTTGAAAAGAATTTAGCATGGAATAAATGTCACGTGTCTACCTGCTCAGCCCAACTGAACACTGGCCTAGGGAACTCACCCAGGCAGCGGAAGAACAGGGGCCGAAGCACCTTTCACATCTGCAGCCCCTCATCTCATCAAGGACCCTATATAAGCTCTCTAGTTTAGGGCTGTAGTGTGAGTGATTGTCCCTGTGTGCTGTATTGCTATGTTTGTCACGCTACTATTTGTGTTTATCTATTATTGTGGAATATTGTTAGTAGTATACTATTATTGTGCACAGTAAATCAGATTTATGTGTTATACTTCAGGGAAGCCATACTGACTTGGCACAATAAAGCCCTGTGCCAGTGGATGTTCTCATCTGCAGTTGGATTTGTGTGATCAAATGATGCTTCATGCGTCATTTATCATGTGGGGCTCATTAAACTGAGGCTCGAGTTATACATTTACTAAAGATTGCTCCATTATTTAAGATACATAAAAAAATGGACCAGCATAGTTAAATACATTAGAAGTTAAACAATTTTGCCAGTGTCTCAACAAAATGTAAAATATTAAAAAGTATATATTCAATTTCAATTTCTGAAAAAAAACTAAAACAAAAAAGCAATTAGCCCATGGATCTAACTGTCCACAGCAAACATATTGGTCTGTTGGTCAGTTGATAGAATTTGTGCATTTTAATACCAACCGCCTTTCATTGATAATTCAATAGAGTAAATTACCTTCGACCTTGTCATTCTGGTCCAAGGTAATTCTTCCTATGATAGAAAAGTAAATGTTTTTGAAGCACCTAATCTAACATAGCCTACTATCCAAGGTTAACAATTTGGGGAAAAATCCCTCCTGATATACAATATGATAAAGCCTACTGTTGCCAACTTTCCAAAACCTATATCGTTTTGCAATTTATTTGTGCTTCTACATCGATTTAGTATTAAATTAGTTGTAATTTAAGTGAACAGAGCCAGAAGAGCAGGCTCAAAAATAATAATTGGAAAGCCTATCTCTAGTTGGAAAATTCTACATTTTTCAAACCAGCAATGCATCTCAGAAAATCTTTCAGATGATTGTGTGACATCTGAAGCTTCTAACGGGATCTAGCCCGTGGTATTGTTACACCGAAGCCTCTGTGCTTTCGCTTCGATTCGACTGGGTTAAAATCTGGAGACCAAAAATCTTGAGACAGTTCTGGTTGTCCCTCCCATCACTACTTTCCCCCAGTCCTTGTATTTTACCTTGACCCTGCTCTCCCTGAGTGAGAGAACTGCCTGATGAAAAAGTCAAATAATTACTTCCCACAATTTAGTCATGTAGAAACATTATAGATCTTCGTCTTTTTTCCCTTTAAGAGTAGCTTGTCATGCTTGGTCACTGTGTAGTGGTGTATGTCAATAGCATGCTGTTTTACTCCCCTACATATAAACAACATGTCCAGCACTTGAGAGCTGTGTTAAGGGAACTTACAACCAGAGTTGTAAAAGTACTTGGCTGGGTTATATTGTTTTGAGAAGTTCATAATTAACATATAAATGACCAGGAAATAAGATTACATAACTAAACAGTGACCATAAATAACAATGTTTTACTCTGTTTTACTTTGTCGTTTTTTATAAACTCCAATTACCTGGTCATTTTGACTTAATTGTGAACTCAACCGAACCCAAAAAAGTACTTTTACTTTGTACTTTTAACAACTCTGGTTATAACACCACCCATTCACAGAGGCAGAGAAATGCCTGTTCCATTAACCAGCCATCTCATTCTTGTGATACTGCATTACCACTTCAGTCAAGTGTGGATGGACCATCGCAATCTTAAAAATATCAGAGCAGCGAGGAGCCTTAATCTACAGCAAGCCAAATGGGCCTTGTTCTTTGTAACGTTTTATTTGACCTTGTTGTATCGCCCAGGTTTTAAGAAAGGCAAAGCAGCACCCTGTCTGGTATTTACGAGGCAGAGGATAAACCCATATTGGCGACACATCAATCTCCCAATCTATGGGATGTAGACAAGGACATCCGCCTAGAGCAATCTAACTCAGAATAACTGTCCTCTAGACTGTTCTTATATTCCAGCAAAGGTAATCAGATATCTGCTAGCCTTGGCCCAAACGAAATCTGCCACTGGTCATCCTGGGATTGTACGAGAAACACTGATGGACACCTTTGGCCCCGGATGTCCAAAGATACATCTCCTCCTGCTCCACTTGCACTCATGTAAGACAGTACGACACCTAAGGTAAGCTCTTCCCACCACTGGTTCCTCAACATCCATAGTTTCATTTGTCAATTGCCTTCATATAGAACACTGACAGTGTTACTTTAACACTCTCAGAGTTGATTTAACTATGTGCCTACACCTTCCAAAAACTCCAGACGTCTCAGTGTTCGTCTTCAATACCTGGTGGATTAAAATGGGTATGACCTTGAAGGGGTGGAGCTGGGTCCCTACTTCCAACATCTTGGACAAGAATCTCATCAGGGACTTCCTTGCTCTCAGTGTCACACTCAGCGACACGTTCTGGGCCGGTGGAGTTCCACAGCTGAGCACCCCTTCTGTTATCTCTGCTTTCTTTCCACTCCATTAGACATTAATATGTTATAACCACTGGCAAGCTTCTGGGAAGGCTATTCACAAGAATTTGCAGTATGTCTGTGGGACTTTGTGCCCATTCAGCCTAAAGAGAATTTGTGAGGTCAGGCACTGATGTTGGATGAGAAGGCCTGGCTTGCAATTGCCATTCAAAATAATCCCAAAGGTGTTAAATTGGGTTGAGGTCAGGGCTCTATGCAGGCCACTCAAATTCTTCCACACCAAACTCGAACCATGTCTCTATGGACCACGCTTACTAAGTCCCTTACTCCCATGATGTCCATTTTTGTATATTGTTTTACATATTGTAGACTCATCAACACAGATGTGTTCCAGAGATTTCTGTAAGTTTTTAGCTGACACTCTAGGATCCTTTTTAACCTCATAGAGCATTCTGGTTGTGCTCTTGCAGTCATCATTGCAGGATGGCCACTCTTAGGGAATAGCAATAGTGCTGAACGTTCAACA
>JACXGM010014514.1:0-22044 GCA_016801145.1 Umbra pygmaea
CTGGATCTCTATTTGCAGATTTTGAGAAGAACATACATACTGTTTTCTCAATATTAAGGTGTAGACAAGAGTTTGCTAACCAATTGGAAATATTGATCATTGTAGCTGATAGCTCTTCTGCAGCTTGCCTCTTATTTTTAGCATGTAGGTATATGACAGTGTCATCAGCGTACATCTGACAGGTGACAGTAGGTGGACATTGTTCAGGTAGATCATTTATATATAAACTGAACAACAGGGGGCCCAAAATGGAACCTTGAGGTACACCCACATGAATGTCAGTTATTTGTGAAATATTATTATGTACACGAACACATTGTTTCCTATCGGTTAGGTATGATTTCATCCATTTAATGACATCAGGTGAAAAATTAAACCTTGATAACTTTCGAATTATCAACATGATCTCACAGAATTCCATGAAAGGAACGCGGCCCCTTAACTCAAAATCTGTGGCAGTTTCACTGAATCGCCGATAATTCCGTGATGGGCCCATGGAAGTGATGCCTATGTAAGTCAATGACAGAAGGTTAGGGTTAAGGTTAGGCATGGGGTGCTTAACGGTTAAGGTTAGGCATGACGTTACTGAGATTAAGGTTAGGATTAAGGTTAGGTTAAGGTTAGGCATGGGGTTACTAATGGTTAGTTATAAAGCGATGTCAATTGGGTGAGCGCAGGTGTTAGAACAGGGAATCTGTGTGTGGACCACAGATGCTGCCTGTCATTGACTTACATAGGCATCACTTCCGTGGGCCCATCACAGAATTTTCGGCAATTCCATGAAACTGCCACAGATTTAAGGGGCCGTGTTCATTTCACGGAATTCTGTGAGATCAAGGTATGTTTTATTATTATTATTTTATGATCTTTTGACATTCTTATGCATTATTTATTTATTTTTTGATTATTTTTGCTAAATGAGCTGTGGACTGGACTAAACCCTATACTGCAGCAGTACATGTGCATAGGTGGCTTTGGCTTAGAGAACTGGGCCACGCAGGACCACACCTTCCATGTAAATACTGTAGAACACATACGTTCTAAACAAACACAACGTGAAACATAAAACTTTACCTTACGTGGCTTCAATTTGTCTTGCATATCATACTGGCCAATTCCTTTGTAGCTGATTCCAAGCCACCATGGAATGCCTTGTTTGTCCTGTGAGGTACGGGCAGAGTTTTATTGAACTGCGCACATGCATTCAATTACAAACTTCTGATGGGTGTGTGGATGTTATGTGCATAATGCAATATAATATATACCTTCACTTCATAATAATGAACACCATATGTGGGTAGGGATTCCACTAGGGTCAAATACCTGAAATGAAAAGATTTTCTATTAGAGTCACAAGCCCAATCCCTGACATCCCTGGTACATACAGTATGTTACTAAAAGACTAGAAGAGCATTGCCTGATAGTTTCACTGGCTAGAAAGTTACTGGATACACACATACAGATGTCCATACATAACATGCACACACCTAACATGTACACATGCATATTGACAAAGTAAACACATGTTCACACTTACTGTGCACTGCTATACATACTAATACTAAGCGTAAATTACAGTTCATCTGGAAAGTATTTACAGAGCTTCACTTTATCCACATTTTGTTAGTTACACCCTTATTCCGTCGAATTTTTCCCTCAAAATTCCACAAACAATACCCCATAATGACAATGTGAAAGAAGTGTGTTTGAAATCTTTGCAAATGTATTTCTTTTTTCCCCCCATATTTCTCCCCTCCCAATTACGACTGACCCTGCCTTGTCGGCAGCTCCGCAACTCCTTGGACAGATGAGGAGGGCAAGGGGCGCTCACATGGTCCAACCACATGGTCCAACCATATGTCACTGAGTTGGTGTTTCTTTTTTACAATGCTCATCCAACAAGGAAGACTTTAGTCAGATCATGATACAAGATGATTATGTTCACCATGTATACTCATCCGTGATTGAATTTACAGGCGCACAAGCACACAAGGAGTCACTGGAGAGCGACGTGGCAATGTAGATGATTCAGCTTATCTATCCGAAATCCCGGGCAGCACTACGCCAATTTGCGCTGCCTCATTCTGGCGGTCAAGGGAATGCCGGAGAACCCACAGTCTGTCTCAAACCACTGACTATCATGACATAGGCTACGCCATGCAGAACCGTCCCAAAAGATGTATTCTTTGTCATAATATTTCCTTTTAATATTTGCTTACTTTTCACATATATGGAGAAACATTTTCACACATTTTTACAAATTACCTTTTTTACTTTAATGGTTCATTGATTACTATCAGTGAGAAATGAGATGGTGTGAGCAAGAAGTGTAGAGATCAACGATAAACAGATGATAAAGCAGGAAGGAGTAAAGAGATAGAAGAGAGAGTAGAAGACAGAGTAGAAGACAGAGAGGGACAAGAGAGATTTGTGAAGCTATTGCCTCATGTCTTTCATCTTATGACTATTGGTAAACAGACATGTAGGGAGGAATGAAGGAACATTGTATTTATAGTTACTCACTGCACTATAGCCTGTCCTCTAGAGACCCCTTTCAGCTGCCTGTAGTGCTCTATCACTCGATCCTCACTATAGAAAACATTGGTAAAACACATTAGGAAGACAAATTCAACTCCTTCAACATTAAATCCTCCTTCTCAGGAATGCATCATACATGTCGAGTCAATGTTCAACCAGCTGCAATTAGCTTGTGTGTTGGCTCAAAATTTTCTCGAACATATTTAGTGTTTTTTGTGTGGGTTCTTGAAAATTATTTTTGTTGTAACTCGTTTTGCAATTGTATGATGACGCATCAAAAGCATTTTTTTTACAGTCTATATCATTATAAATTATATTATTATATTATAAATATAAATCATTATATGCTGCTGTTGCACAACTAATCAGTTCTAAAATATATTCCCAGTCTGTTTACCAGTATGTAAGTGATGGATGCTCCTTTAACACCTTGCTGGGAAGAGCCGGGAGCTTCTTCAAATCCATTCTTGTTGTTTCATCACTGAAAATAATGATACAGCAGAATATTTATGGAGATATTGGTGGTTTGATAATTAATTGACTTATTCACTTTTTTTATTGACATAAAGAAACAATGAATAGAACCATGACTTGTAGGTAGGTTTTCAGAAAATTTTCTGAGCTTCTAAAGATTATCACTCTATCCAGGGGCAATCACGCTCTGACCACAGATGCAGAAGCCTCATTGGCAGTTTTGCTTCAGGTGCACTGCCATTCTCTAGCCATCTAACCACTGTAAATATGGTTAATTAGAACCTGGACAGGTGAAAATCCAGACAAAGATCCAGTGTTCAATAAAGCTCTTTTTATAGTTTCGCCTCAACGCTGAGAGTAAAGAACTCGTTGTTGTTGGACGTTTAATAGTAGAGTTATGCTGTTAAAACACAGCCTTAAAAACTGCAATAGCCTTGGCTGAACTGACAGTGTTATGATACTTATTAGAAGGCTTGTGTGAAGTTTTAACAGGCTATTGCAAGCCTCATACGGAAAAACATCACTATCACTGCCTGACATCCATTAACCCTCCAGCCTCAGAAAGATTTGGTCACTAGATGGCATTGAAGAGTGAAGCCAATCTAATACCAGTATAATGTAGATGTGGGGCTCCTGACCAGGGATACTAGCAGACTCCTAAGACCTTTAGCTTGACATCTGAAACCAACAGCTGGCAGAGTAATGAATGAAATAGTTTGGTTATAAGGGGTGTTTGAGAAAAATCTATTTGAATGTGATTGGAGCGACCTTTAACCAATCAAACCAACAAGCCCACCTCTAACCAGTCAAACGAATTGTACGTTTACAGTACTACCAGACTGATGTCTGTGTAGCATTTGAATACATGCTCTGTGTTATGGCAGCACTGTGAGGCTATATAGGCCAACTGGTTAAACATGAGGGGGTACTTCCTGGGTTCCTCAGTTGGTGGTTCTTAAACCAAAGTAGGTTAGAAACAGCTACTTTAGAACTGCATCACACATGGCCCAACTGAGGGAATGTTAGTGACAGAGGAGACAAGTGGAATATCACTGATGTACCGTACTACCACATTTTAAAATTAGACCTTGAACTCAGGGCTGGTCCAATCAAGGGACGATGGAATTAAAATAACAGAACAGTTATATGACAAGGATTGGCTTCATCACTAAACATGTAGGCTTGTTATTTATCTAATTGTGAGTTGGAAGGATAGAAAACGCACAGCTACTGTGGCCATAAGTTTAGTATTCTCAATTAGCTAGCATTAGCTAGCTATCTTATAGGTTATCTTGGTTTGATAAAGTGACATGATAACTACAGTATTATGTAAACAGATGGTACAATAAACCAAGCAATACTGCATGCCAGATGTTCTTGATCTCCATTTTCCCTCAGCCATACGCATCTGTGTTGCATCACCACCTGACTAAATATATTTTTACTGTAGGCTACGAAAACTAAAACACAAAAATGCTTATGTAGCCCAGGTTGTACTGTATATTTTACTTAGAAAATCTGATATCAGATTGAGTTTTTCACAATATATATATATCAATTAGATCCTCGGGCTCTGAAACACTACAGGGAATCGTGTAGATAACGTGTAGGAAGAGTTGAATGTGATTCCCTCTAATAACATCTTTCTGTGATTTTTATTTAAAGTCTGGAAAAACAGTTCCATTATTGAAGGTGTCTGAATGCGTGAGGCTGTCTGTAATTAGATACTGGATTTTTTAGACAAGCACCTATTTCAATGTGTGTCCTTACCTTGAGAAATCCCCCTTTGCTTCCTAAACAAAAAAAAACATGTCAGGCGATGAATGGAATGAAGTAGCCATCATTAGTCGGAGCATGCAGCCCCAAGTAAATGAGTAACTAACCTGCAAGGCATTTGCTGCTAATTTGAAGACATTCTCACTTTCCACTTCTATATCGCCCTGTTACAAAGCAAGCATAATAATTACTGTGTAAAAATACAAATGGTCTGCTGAGACTCTAAACAGATGTCTGGACGTGAGTTCTGTCCGTATGACTAACACATGAATCAAAATAGAAGTATACTGGAATTAACAGATCAGCAATCTACCCTTTTGACTGGCTTGCCTACTCATTCCGACAAAACAGCGTATCGCCCACAATCAGACTTTGGTTTGGTGGTTTGTGAAGAATAACCCAGATGGTAAATCAGAGCAATTGAACTATTGAGAACCTCAGAAAGAAAATGATTCACCATTTATCTTAACGCACAGCATGATAATATGACTATTATCTTACATTGTAGACAGCAGCTTTTGCATTAAGGAAGAATAATTCCACGGTGGTATTATCTTTCAGGAGTGTGATGCTCTCAATGTAAAATCTGCAAGGGTATAAACGAAGAGATATCAGAAACGACTTGTTGAATTGGGTAATAAAAACAATATGGCAAGTTTAATCAGTGTGACATTTGTGAATTTCAGCACCCAACAGCAGACGTTCCTTCATTTAATACAAACAGTGTGCTCATCTCATCATAAACCAGTCCAGGGGTGCACCCTGCTGGAAGATGTGTGCATAGAAAAGGTGTTGTTTCAATAGCTACCTGACCATAAAGTTGAGGGCAATAGGCCCAGTATTCTTCTTCGGGAAGTCATGTTCCAGAACTTTACGATCCAACTGCAAATACTTACACTGGCCACTGCAAGAGACAATGGGGAAAAACCACAGATCACCCACAATATTATGAGCACCTGGCTAATATTTTGTCGGTCCCCCTTTTGCCACCAAAACAGCAGCCCCATACGCAACAAACTGTTCTGACACCTTTCTATTGGATCCAGCATTAACGTTTTCAGCAATTAGAACTACAGTAGCTCATCTGTGGGTTCGGACCACACAGGCAAGCCTTCACTTCCCACGTGCATCAATGAGCCTTGGACACCAAGAAGCAGGGAAAATGGCCAGGTGTAAGGATTTACAACAAAAAGAAAGGGACCTACACAATATTAGGCAGGTGGCCATAATGTTAAGGCTATGTTTGGATCCTAGACAGTGACAGTAATACTGCTACTTAGTGACTGTGTGAAATGTTTCTAAAAATGTTTCTTTCATCTGTGGATGGTTTGGAACCATTGAGATCTACAGTATGTACATCATCTGTAGATGGCTAGGAATAACTGAGATCTGTGTACTTCATCTGTAGATGGCTAGGAACGACTGAGATCTATGTACTTCATCTGTAGATGGTTAGGAACGACTGAGATCTATGTACTTCATCTGTAGATGGTTAGGAACAACTGAGATCTATGTACTTCATCTGTAGATGTTTAGGAATAACTGAGATCTGTGTTCTTCATCTGTAGATGGCTAGGAACGACTGAGATCTATGTACTTCTTCTGTAGATGGTTAGGAACGACTGAGATCTATGTACTTCATCTGTAGATGGTTAGGAACGACTGAGATCTATGTACTTCATCTGTAGATGGTTTGGAACGACTGAGATCTATGTACTTCATCTGTAGATGGTTAGGAGCCACTGAGATCTATATACTTCATCTGTAGATGGTTAGGAACCACTGAGATCTATGTACTTCATCTGTAGATGGTTAGGAACCACTGAGATCTATGTACTTCATCTGTAGATGGTTAGGAACAACTGAGATCTATGTACTTCATCTGTAGATGGTTAGGAACCACTGAGATCTACGTATACTTCACCTGCAATTTTCGACTATTTTAAGTTACATTTTCTCCACAGCAGTAAACAATGGGACTTGCCTGTCATCAACAAATGTTAGTCCAAAGTATTCCTTCTCTTTCAGATTAAAATGGGAGGACACCAAGTCTAGAAGTTCACGGGATAACAGCTTGGGCTGCGGAATAGAGGGTTGTTTGAAGACGGTGTTATACTTTTGATATAAATGAAAGTAAAGTTCGGTTCCATTAATCTTAGTAAATTGATTTGCACTGTACCTGAACCAGCAGCTCAAGTTTCCTGTCATCAAGGAGATGCACTTGGCAAAGTTTCCCCTCAGTCATCTGAAATAGAGAACAGGTTTTAAATACTCTAGAATAGTAATTGTACCTACTGTCAATCAAACCAAACATGTTTAGATAATGCAAATATAGATTTTAACAGGATGTGATAAATTCTATCTCTGTCAATGCAAACTTGCAAGAACAAATATTGGCCTTTAGAGATGGGTTTCATGTACAGAAACTGTTAGCAATGTTTTTCTTGTTAACAATGTCCCATATTAAGCAATGCACAAGCCAGTGTAACAGGTGTCCCAGGGTGTATATTTATGTTTATTTGATGTTTGAAACAGCAGTTTTCAGTTCTTTCCATAGATTCTCGATTAGATTCAGGTCTGGACTTTGACTTGGCCCTTCTAACACCTGGATATGTCTATTTGTGAACCATTCCTTTGTTGATTTTGCTTTATGTTTTGGATCATTGTCTTGTTGGAAGACAAATCTTCGTCCCAATCTCAGGTCTTTTGCAGACTCCATCAGGTTCTTCCAGAATGGTTCTGTATTTGGCTCCATCCATCTTCCCACCAATTTTAGCCATCTTCCCTGTCCCTACTGAAGAGAAGCAGGCCCAAACCATGATGCTGCCACCACCATGTTTGACAGTGGGGATGGTGTATTTAGGGTGATGAGCTGTGTTGCTTTTACACCAAACATTACGTTTTGCATTGTTGCCAAAAAGTTCCATTTTGGTTTCATCTAACTAGAGCACCTTCTTCCACGTGTTTGGTGTGTCTCCCAGGTGGCTTGTGGCGAACTTTAAACAACACTTTTTATGGATATCTTTCAGAAATGGCTTTCTTCTTGCCACTCTTCCATAAAGGCCTGATTTGTGCAGTATACGACTGATTGTTGTCCTATGGACAGACTCGCCCACCTCAGCTATAGATCTATGCAGTTCATCCAGAGTGATCATGGGCCTCTTGGCTGCATCTCTGATCAGTCTTCTCCTTGTATGAGCTGAAAGTTTAGAGGGACAGCCGGGTCTTGGTAGATTTGCAGTGGTCTGATACTCTTTCCATTTTAATATTATCGCTTGCACAGTGCTCTTTGGGATGTTTAAAGCTTGGGAAATCTTTCTGTATCCAAATCCGGCTTTAAACCTCTACACAACAGTATCTCGGACCTGCCTGGTGTGTTCCTTGTTCTTCCTGATGCTCTCTGTGCTTTCAACAGACCTCTGAGACTATCACAGAGCAGGTGCATTTATAGGGAGTTTTGATTACACACAGGTGGATTCTATTTATCATCATTAGTCATTTAGGTCAACATTGGATCATTCAGAGATCCTCACTGAACTTCTGGAGCGGGTTTGCTGCACTGAAAGTAAAGGGGGTGAATAATTTTGCTCGCCCAATTTGTCAGTTTTTTATTTGTTAAAAAAGTTTGAAATATCCAATAAATTTTGTTCCACTTCATGATTGTGTCCCACTTGTTGTTGCTTCTTCACAAAGAATTACAGTTTTAAATCTTTATGTTTGAAACCTGAGATTTGGCAAAAGGTCAAAATGTTCAAGGGGGCTGAATACTTTTGCAAGGCACTGTACGTATACCCATTGTGCACTCGCTTCAGATGTTCGCCTGCAACTGCATTGCATGTATGTTTTCCTGTCTAGTCCATTAAACAAGCAACAACCATCAACCATCTACCTGCCTGGGTCTCCCTCTCTCTCCACTACACCGCAAAAAATTTGGCAGTCAGAAAGCGTCGTCACTGTTGTTCTTAATTACAATGTCTTCATTTTATCATGGATGTAAAACCATGGTTATTCATTTAATTAGTTTCATGTTCTGAATGTTTTGAATCATTCTCTAAAAAGCATGTACTGTACAGTGGTGCTTGAATGTTTGTGAGCCCTTTAGAATTTTCTATATTTCTGCATAAAAACCTAAAACATCATCAGATTTCCTAAAAATAAATAGATAGAACAAAATAGAGCATGAGATTGTCCAGAGAAAAAGAGAGCTGAGCTATAAGGCAAAGCTCTCGATCTACTGGTCAATCTTCGTTCCTACCCTCAACTATGGTCATGAAGGCTGGGTCATGACCGAAAAAATGAGATTGCGTGTACAAGCCGCCGAAATGGGTTTTCAGGAAGGTGGCTGGCGTCTCCCTTAGGGATAGGATGAGAAGCTCAGTTATCCGTGAGAAACCCGGAGTAGAGATGCTGCACCCTTACGTAGAAAGGACCCAGTGGAGATGGTTTGGGCATCTGGTAAGGATGCCCTCTGGGCGACTCCCTAGGGAGTGGGCGACTCCCTAGGGAGGTGTTCCAGGCACTTCTAGCTGGGAGGAGGCCTCGAGGAAGACTAGGGAGTAGTTGGAGAGATTATATCTCCACACTGGCCTGGGAATGCCTCGGGATCCCCCAGACAGAGCTGGTTAATGTGGCCAGGGAAAGGAAAGTCTAGGGTTCCCGAGATGAGATGAGAAATTCAAAAGGAAAATATAAGGATATCTCTCCGTGAACTGAATCTTAAGAGAAGGTGGGTCATGCAGCAAGACAACAACTCTAAGCACACAAGTCGTTCTACCAAAGAATGATTAAATAAAAATAAAGTAAATGTTTTGGAATGGCCAAGTCAAGGTCTTGACCTTAATCCGATCTAAATGTAGTGGAAGAACCTGAAGCAAGTAGTTCATGTGAGGAAACCTAACAACATCCCAGAGTTGAAGCTGTTCTGTATGGAAGAATGGGCAAAAATTCCTCCAAGCTAATGTGCAGATCAACAGTTACTGGACATGTTTAGTTGCAGGTAGTGCTGCAAGGGGGTCACATCAGATACTGAAAGCAAAGGTTCACATATTTCTGCCTCATTTGTTTAAACGTACAATATGTAGTTTTTGGCCACTATGGGTCTCTCGATCAAAACAATATCAAAAGATATTAGATATCGGGAAGTAGCGTGGGATCATCGTCGTCAATGATAACCTTCCAATCTAGCGTCTCAGGCAGAAAAAAATTTTCACTGACAAATGAATGTATTGTTAAAAAAATATTATAACCTTATTCACTTTTGTTTGGCGGTTCCCTGGAACTTAGAACAACTCGAGCAATCAAAGGTTATATGACGCCATTGACGGAAGACCAAATAAATCGTCCCATCTTGGAATTATATTACAATTTTTTTTTTTGGAAGTTGGTGGAAACAATTGGGATAATGTAAGTACACAACTAAGAAATATTTATAATATAGGTATAGTGATGTTTGCTTTTTTTAATGCAAAGTACGTCTTTTGTTATTGTTTTGGAAAACTTCATACATCTACTTTAAAATAAAAAAAGCGGATGTTTTTGGTCATGTTTATGCAGAAATATAGAAAATTATATAACAGGAGTGGGCAATCATTTTTGCTTGGGGTTTTGAAACCAAGTGAAGGGCTGTCGTACGTCATTGCAGAAATCGTTTTCACTTCCTGTTCCTGTCTGTAACATTTTATTTTTAACTAAAATAGAGTCAGTGAGAGGTACCCAAATTTGAGTCTCAATATCTCCAGCATTGATGAACCCACAAGAACAGATTTCATTCTTTATGGCCGAACACCCTCATTCCAATGGTACCAACTATTAATTTCTAGCATGTACGGTTCGGGAGGTATGATGCTTTGACCCTCTCAAGCCTCAATCGCCTTTGAAGAATCAATCGACTTTGAAAAATCCCCTGCGGGCCGGATCAAAGGGCCATATTTTGCCCACTCTTGTTCTATAAGGTTCACAAACTTTTGAGCACCACAGTAAGCTTCTGTAGCTTTTGAATATAATCATCAACACCGACCACTGACTTAATCTGTCTTCAACACTAAAATGCAAAAACTAATTTATAGTGGGTTCTGCTACATGCAGCAACCTGAACTTTTTCACAAATTAATAATATCACACAGTTACCAGGCACACTACAGCTGACAGCCCATTTAGCAGCCTCCTCATGTACTGTAGGTGAAAAAATATTGTTGACTAGATGAAATCACACCACTTATCTATAAAGTGCTTTACCTGGAAGAGCTCCTGTGGGAAGAAACGTTTGTCCACATCCCCGTCCAAAGCTCATAATGTCCAGGATGTAGCATTTCCTCCTTAGTACCCACAGACTTTAAGTACACACAAACACCTCTGAACACCAGGTAGTTCATACTGCCTGGTGTGCATACAAGTTAACACCCACCCAAGTCTTGGCTTGAGCTTTCCATGCCTTGTAACACGCGGAACAAAGCACAAGATTGTGTGGATGGGTGTTTGTATAAAACATTGTTACTAAGAACCACTAACCGACTGATCTAGGGTCCGTTGGGGGCAGATGCAGGACTTTAGATTAAAACTGGGGCAACATGGGTCAGATGCAGGACTATAGATTAACACTGGGGCAACATGGGTCAGATGCAGGACTATAGATTAACACTGGGGCAACATGGGTCAGATGCAGGACTATAGATTAACACTGGGGCAACATGGGTCAGATGCAGGACTATAGATTGATACTGGGGCAACATGGGTCAGATGCAGAAATATAGATTAAAACTGGGGCAACATGGTTCAGACGCAGAACTATAGATTAAATCAGGAGTGACATGGGTCAGTCAGCAGACCAGGTAGTGTAGTGACTCATAATTTACACTCATATGAAAACAGATAATACTGCCTCTTCTTTAAAGAGTCTTCCTTTAAACTTCAGACCAATCTAATCATGTTGGCTCCATCTTTAGATGTATAGGACCAACAGAGATCAATATCTGTATCACCTGCACACATGCACACACACACACACACACACACACACACACACACACACACACACACACACACACACACACACACACACACACACACACACACACACACACACACACACACACACACACACACACACACACACACACACACACACACACACACACACACACACACACACACACACACACACATGCACGCACGTGCACACATGCGCACACGCACACAGTCGTGTTCAGCTAACCTCGCGGGGACCAGCTAACCTTAACCCTAACCTCACCCTTCTAACCTTAACATAACCATAACCTGGAATCCCTGAGCCTGAAAGTACCTGAAATTGAAATCCTAAACTTAATTGTAGCCTTGGCCCTAAACATACCCCCTAAGTCAGAAATTGACTTTGTCCTTATGGAGACCGGCAAAAGTTCTTAATATGGGCATTTTTGTCAAGTATTACTATCCTTGTGAAGACTTCAGGTCCTAATACAATCTGTTAAACCAAAACACACACACACCGGAGACATCCCAGGCTTCCATCCAGTAATGGCTCTCTAAATTGATAGGTTATCTCAGTGAGAAGGAAGTGGATCAGATACTCTCAATCCAACAGATCCCCTTTGTTGATTATTTTACTACACACTCATTTAATTAAATGGTCTTTACTTAAAGTCCCTGCTATAATGATAATATGATCAATTTAAATGTGTATGGGCCAATGTGAACTTCCATGGTTGCAAGTGACAGAGACCTACAGTTTTTTCCACAGTGCACTGAAATTATTATGACAAGGTGGTGGGTGTCTTTGTGATTGAATTCCAATTGCGGTTTAGTCTGTAGATGACCCTGTAGATTGCTTCACAATAATAGTTATTATATTTCGACCACTAGTGGGGGATAATATCACTACAGCACTAAAGAGGCCAGAGTTCTGGTCTGGAAATAAACTTTCAGCTGCATTTACAATCTTGCTTCAGTTCTGCAGTTGGACAAATTTCCTGAACACGCACTGCCTAACCCTGTTCCTGGAGATCTATTATCCTTTATGTTTTTTCTGTCAAGCCAAAAATAGCACACCTGGATCTAATAATTACCTAAATCTAAGCTAAATAAGGTTACCCACAAATGTGACTTGAGAAACTACAGGACGATAGATATCCAGGAACAGGCAAACATTTTTTATTCAACCAATTTCTGCAATGTTTTTGGATGATGCAAATACAGTCGTATGCAAAGGTTTATGCACCCCTGACAATTTCCATGATTTTCATTTATAAATAATTGGGTGTTTGAATCAGCAATTTCATTTTGATCTATCAAATAACTGAAGAACACAGTGACATTTCGGTAGTCAAATGAGGTTGCATCAAAATGAAACTGAGGTGGTCACCCCATCTCTGCCTCTCCACCTCTGGCTGGTGTGGGCCCCAAAACCAGCCAGGAACGGATATGTCAAACATCGGGTCCCTGAAGACAACCCCTTCCAGGTCCACCAGGATTGAGGACAGCGCCTCTAGCTGAGGTGTTGGGATTAGCGCTACTATCTAAGGTGTTGGGATTAGCGCTACTAGCTGAGGCGCTGGGATTAGCGCTACTAGCGCTATACACCTTCCCAAATACTGCTATGGTTCATTATGAAAACCGTACCAGTCCTGGATTCGCTCGATGGTAGGAGGGTTGGGTGTAACACCAGGAGGCAAAATGAGCCTAGTGGAGATGATCATATTTTTTTTCCTTCGTCACCCTGCTCTGCTGAGCCGAACAGGCAATGCAAGTTGCACTCCCTTTCGGCCTCCATTTGGCAAAGCCTTGCTATTTTGTCTTTTTTCTGTAGTTCATTCTGTAACGCGTGGGGCGCCGAAATGTCATTCGAATTCGTGACAATACAGTCCCAGAGTTTGAGTTTGCATCCATAAGTAAAAAAATTGTAGGAAAAATTGATGGACCTTTTGAACAATTTTTAATTGTTGATAAAAAAAAAAGGTATTGCATTATCTTGTGTAATAGCCAAGGGGCCTAGATTACTTCAGTACAATGGTTACATGCTAACTCTACAATGGTTGAATGTGGTACTGCAATGCTAACATCACACACCCTGTTCAGGTAATCCCTACCATCATTTCTAAAGTTATTATCATAAGCCTACTCTTACATTAGGTTTTTATACATGTGTTAGGCATTATAATCACATGGTTGTCAAAATAAGTGCTGGTAATCTGCCTAGTCTGCCTCCCTTGTAAACACCATATTGCCCCTCATATTTAAAAGCAAGACAAGGGCTTGGGTTAATGCACATTAATGTTTGAAGCATCATCACTAAACTTCACATGCTAGACTTGTAGGTAAAGGATTCCAACCCTGACATTTTAGTGTGTTCTAAACTTTGTTGAAGTCATCTGATGGTGATGACACTTGCAATTGTTGATTTTAATGTTTTTAAAAGTGAAAAAAGGAGGGGGGATCAACATTTATGTAAAAAAGAAACTTAAGTCAACACCATCTCTCAGTATTTCTGTTCCTAAACAATTTGAGCTTCATGTTATCAAGGTAGTTCTCTCTTGTAATTTGTATTTCTCTCTTGCTGGGGCAACACACAAAGCAGTCACTGCTACTTTTGAATCACTTGTCCCCCTTTCAAACAATGAAAATGTGATACTTGGGGATATATTTTTTATTGGTTGTCTCCCTCTTCAGCATGTTTTAGATTAGCTTGTATTGATGTTAACTTGGCACAATTGATTATGGAACCTAATTGTGTTCATTTAAAAGACCTTTCAAGACCAACTCTGATACTCTGATTTAATCCTTACGAATAACTCTCATAAATACCTTCTCAGTGGTGTCTGTGCTATGGACCTTAGTGATCACTCCCCCATAGTCTGTGTTAGATACACAAAAGTAATTAAAACCCTGCTTCATTTGAAAAAGTAACTTTAAATAACTAGATAACTGATAATTACTTCTCAAATTAACCAAGTGTCTGTAGTATCTCATACGTGGAATAGGCCGTTGAAAAATGTTCAAGTAAATTGAAAGTCAGTTGTGGACAAATATGCCTCTATGAAGACTAACTGTATAGAATCAAAGACGGGGTAAACCCCATGGTTAACCACCAAACTCTTAGAACTATTTCTGGTAAGAAATAAAGCCTGGTCTGAGGCAAGGCACATTGGTCGTGCTGGTGATTGGCCGATAATCAAGTGTACAATCTCTGTAAACTGTAACACCCAGCCCAGGGTGGGCTGGGACATGGACATTTTCACTTTGAGTTGCTCCCATATGTGTATTGTTCCCAGTGTGTATATATCATGTTGTTAGTGTTTTCCAGTGTTATACACAGTGGTTTAGTTAGTCTGATTATTTTCACGTGTCCTTTTTGAGTTACTGCCCTGTGTGTTCTTGTTTAGATTTCTGTCCTGTGTGTTCCAGTGTTCTGGTTTCTGCCCCATGTGTTTTGCTGTGTTTCGGTTCCCCCTTGTGGCTGTCTCATACATTACATGTGTTATGTCATTCCGCGTGTGTCTGTTAAGGTGACGTCAGTGTTATTAGGTTCCCAGGTGTTTTGTGTTAGTCCTCATTTGTTTTAGTATTTAGCCCTTGTGTTTCCTCCTTGTCCTTGTCGATCATTGTTCCTGTTGCGTGTTCTCCCGAGTGTTTCTATGTTTATTCCGGTTCAGCCCCACAAGGCTATTTTGCTTTAACAAAGTGTTATTGACAATAAACTACGTTTGATTGCATCTCCTTCACGCCTGCCTCTAATCTATACGCTATGGAAACGAAACTTGACATAAACAAAGGCAAAATCACCAACTAAATTCTGGAAAGCTATAGAATACCTAAAACGAAGTATCCACTTCTCTATAGCTAATACAATTCAATTTCATTCTAAAATGGTAACTGACATAACTGAAGATTGTGATACCTACAATTAACATTTTATTACCACTGGCAATTTATTTAAAGGTGGAAATGGCACTGATATATTATAAACACTGATATATTATAAACACTGATATATTATAAACACTGATATATTATAAACACTGATATATTATAAACACTGATATATATTATAAACACTGATATATTAAAAACACTGATATATTATAAACACTGATATATTATAAACACTGATATATTATAAACACTGATATATTATAAAGCCCCCAGAAAGGACTGATTATGAAGCCAGTAGCATTTTGAGACAACGTGGTATTTCTCCTGAAGTTTTGTTAGCTAAAGCTGTTGTAGACCCATCTTTCTCATTTCAGCGGGTTTACTCTGAAGAAGTTTTTAAGCCCTATTAATAATTGATACAAAAACTGCTATTTAGGGCGGATTAACTTAATCATTGTCTTTTGCAGGTCGCTGCAACTGTTACTGCTGAGCCACATGCTCACGTTCTTAACTTATCCATGTTCACAGGTATAATTCCTACGGTTTGGAAGACCACTTTAGTACTTCCCTTTTTTAACTGTGGTGATCCCAGTGATTTAAACAATTACAGAACTATCTCAAGGCTTTCTTGTCTTGTGAAAATATTTTAAAAAAGATGGACCTGCATCTGTGCTCGTTTTTAGATAGAAATTGTATTCTGAATGCATCTCAGTCTGGCATCAGACCAGGTCATAGTATCACCTCTGCTGCTACTGGTACTGGATGACATATAAGTGGTATTGATAAAAAGAACCATTGCACAGCTCTGCTTATTGATTTGTCTAAGGCTTTCGACACTGTGGACCATCCATTAATTTTTAAGAGGCGTTCATGAATTGGACTAGACCTGGCTGCCTGTAGATGGTTTGAAAATTATTTAACAGGTAGAACACAATGTTAATCCATTGATGTAGTGAAAGGTGTTCCACAGGGATGGATTCCAGTTTATTTTCACCATTAATATTAATAATATTGGTTAAGCTATAAATAACTGCAAATTATACCTCTGTGCATATGATACTGTTGTTTATGCTATTGCCGCTATTGTTGTTTATGCTATACAGAATGCTTTTGTTGAATTGAAACTAAAAGAAAACGTGATGAATTATGTACACTATTTGCACATTGACCGTGTTCATGCTTATAAATATTTGGGTATCTAGATTGATGATAGATTCTCCTTTAAACGGTATGTTGATGAGTTGGTTAAAAAACTAAGAGGTAAAGTGGGTTTCTTTTATAGGAACAAGTCTTGATTGACACTAAACAATAGGAAACGAATTGTGAATGGACTTATTTGCCTGTCATTGATTATGCGGACTCCATCTTATATGCACGCCTCTGCTTCTGTCTTAAAACCTCTTGATGCTGTGTGAAATATTTGGTGTATTAAGTTAGACAGGTTTAGTACACATTGTTGCATCCTTTATCAGAAAGTCTGTTACGCTCTGAGCTGAGTTCAACAAGGTGAAAGCAGGTGCAGAGTTGAGTTCACTTTTAATAAGAGCAAAACAACAAACATTACTTACTTTCAGAGAGACTGGAATAGAAGTACGTCTTACATACCCGTTCACATAAAAATAGTGGACACCCTTGTTAGGCAAAAGCTTAGGTAAATGCAACATACCTGTTTCTATTACAGAACAAACACACCTGTTGAAATAATAGAAAGTCACCTGTGTAGCCATGGGGTGGCGCCCAAGCTCCACGGACATGCTACAGTACTCCACCCCTCAAAGGGGTGCCACTCCTGACCCGGAAACCCCCCAAAAATTCCGGGCTCCCAGGCGCCCACCGGCCACCAGACCGACCTTACTGTTTCGGGCGGCCGGCCCAGACAGGTAGTGTGCTGCCCCATCCACCATCTGTTCGCTCCATTACTGCCTGTCCTCCCAAAGATGGTGCAGCCCTATGGTTTTGTACTAGGCCAGGTCCAGGTGAGACCCTCCCCTTTTCCAGGGGCAGCCCCTCCCCTATCTGGGCTGCTACCTCTGACCAGGCCCAATCCTCCTTACACCCCCCCAAAAAAATCCTGAGTGGACCAGGAGCTTTTTTCCCTTTTGGGCCCCATGTGGCCCTCCAGCGGGGTCCCATGGACTCTGGAGGCGAAGACGGAGGGGTAGGTGTAGATAGGGGAGGCTTCAAAGGCCAACAGGACTGCGCTGGGGAAGGTGGAGCTGCTGCAGTGTCCTGTGGGAACATTTCTGTTGGTGGCTGGACAGCTGGATTCCCTGGCACAGACTGGGTGGTGATCTTCTCTGTGTGTGGCGGCTGTGTAGAGGACTCCTCAAAGCACAGTGGCTGAGTAGCGATCTCTCCGGGGCGCGGCGGCTGAACAGGGATCTCCTATGGGCACGGCGGCTGAATAGGGATCTTCTCTGGGTGCGGCGGCTGAGTAAGGAGTCCCCTTTGGCTGAGCAGAGATCTGGTCATTATAAGTCTACTTGGTTACCCAGTAGCTGAAGTCATCTGAGTACCAGCCACTCCCCATATCGGTCATCTGGCAAGAGGGGAGTCGGATGGTGGCTGGAGGCAGACTGGACCGGAGGTGAGTAGATGGCTCAACCCCCCAATTCCAGCTTGGTCATCCCTATATTTAGATGTGGGTGAGTGACGACCGCTCCATCCCAAAGTCCCGGGCCAAATTTTTGTCCAAATACATCCCTGACACTAGCACAACCGGTAACTCAACATTGGCCCGGATTGAAACTAAGTAAACTGCGTTTTATAACATTTCTCGACTTATACACAAGTATGTACGGCATCCGCCTCCGGTTCACCCCTCTCCCAGATGTCTCTAGCAATTAGAAGAGCCTGACCTTTAAGTAACAGGATTAATTTCCCCACCTTTTCTCTCCCGGTCTGAGGACCCCAGCTCAGAGGGTGAACAAAAGCATCTAGTCGGTGAAAGAGTGTTTTGCATTTTACTGGGGTTCCTACAAACTTTTGTGGAAGAGATAGGTAGGGCACACTCACCGAACCAGGCATGAGGAGGTAACTGAATGCTGTGGCCTGGGTGAGAATTGGCCGGCTGTTTCGCTGCCCTATCTGGGTCGAGAGGCTCTAAAACATTGTAGAGCGCTGTTCATGTCCTGTGCTATTTTTAGGAGATCCATTGCTGGTTCTACAGTGTTTTTAGTCAACTTGATACTTCCTTTACACTGCTTCCTATACACAGCTTCCTATACACTGCTTCCTTAACACTGCTTCCTTAACACTGCTTCCTTAACACTGCTTCCTATACACTGCTTCCTTAACACTGCTTCCTTTACACTGCTTCCTTTACACTGCTTCCTTTACACTGCTTCCTATACACTGCTTCCTATACACTGCTTCCTATACACTGCTTCCTATACACTGCTTCCTATACACTGTTTCCTATACACGGTTTCCTTAACACTGCTTCCTTAACACTGTTTCCTTTACACTGCTTCCTTCACACGGAGTTCAACGAGGCAGAAGCAAGTGCAGGGTTGAGTTCACTTTTAATAATAGCAAAACAACAAACATTACTTTAGAGCAGGGGTCTCAAACCGGTTCCACGGAGGGCCTAGTGTATACTATTTTTTGGTCTCATTTTATCTGAGTACCAACCACTCCCCATATCTGTGGCTGGAGTCTGTGGCTGGAGGCAGACTGGACCAGAGGTGTGCAGACGGCTCAACTTCCAATTCTCCATGCTCCCCCCTAATGGTGGAATTGGAAACCCAACCTTGATCCCTCAGTCTTATCTAATTATCATCTTATTTCAAATCTACCCTTCATTTCAAAATTACTGGAAAGTACTGTTGCCTCCCAGTAGTTTCTAGTTCGAAATATTCTCTTTGATCCTTTTCAATCTGGTTTTCGGTTTGATTTGCTTCCTTCTGGTGACTCTGGTTCGCTGTCTATACCCTTGCTGCTCAATACTTTGATACTGTCTCCCATGAACTACTCATATCGCGCCTTTCGGATGTGGGTATTTCTGGTTCTGCTCTTTCTTGATTTTCTTCTTATCTCTCTGACAGACAATTCTACATTTCGGTACAAGATACTTGCTCACATACTGTCCCCATGAAGCAAGGTGTCCCCCAGGGATCCGTTCTCAGGCCATTATTATTCATAATTACATAATACCTCTTGGTCTGATCTTCCACCGTCATGGCTTTAATTATAATTTTATGTTGATGACATCCAATTGTATACCATCTGTTCACCTGGTTAATCTGTCACAACCAACAATATCTCTGCTTGTGTGCATGAAATAAAAGATTGGCTTCATTCACATTTTCAAAAATTTAACATGGACAAAACTGAGATTATTTTTACTGGACCTGCGTCACTCAATAGCAAGATTCCTAAGGATTTCACCTGTGAAATTGCTGGCTTTCACATCAAACCATCTAGTATCTTGGTGTAATTTTTGAATCCTCCCTCTCTTTCCAGGCTCATATTAATTCACTACATACGCATTTTTTCATTTTCGTCGTATCGCCCAGCTCCGTCCCTTCCTCAGTTTTAAAGACGCTGAAACCGTCATCCATGCATTTGTCATATCTCTGTAACCTGCTCCACACCTACACCCCGACTCGTTCTCTACGATCCTCTGATTATAGCCTTCTCGTTTTCCCTCGGCATCGCCTCGCTTCAATGGAGTGTCGATCATTCAGTGTTGTTGCACCCAAACTATGGGACTCTCCCCCGATCACTCTGTTGTGTTAATTTTATTTCTGAATTTAAAACTATGCTCAAAACTAATTTATTTTCTGAAATTCACCATCCTTAAAGTTGTACTACATTTTGTTGTGTCTGTTTGAATTCTGCTGTATGCCGCCCTGTCTACATATTCTCCTTTACACTCATCTGTTCATGTTTGTCTCATTGTTTGTTATCATGGTCCAATGTTATTATTGTTGCTTGTCATTGTTAAGCGTCTTTGAGCCCTGGAAAGGCACAATATAAATAAAATGTATTATTATTATTATTATTATTAGAGCCCAATGAAGACCTAAACTGCCAGGTGAGAGGAGATGCTAACCAATTAGTGACCTAATCAATCAGTCAGGTATAAGATAAAAGCGAAAACCTGCAGACACTAGGACTTATGTGGAACCGGTTTAAGACGCCTGCTTTAGAGAGACTGGAACAGACGTACGTCTTACATACTGTACACGTTCACATAAACAATAGTGGACACCCTGGTTAGGCAAAGGGTGTCCTTAAGTAAGGTACACAATGAGCAAATGCAATACATCTGTTTCAATTACAGACCAAACACACCTGTTGAAATAACATAAAGGGACGCATAGCCATTCCATGGGGTGGCGCCCAAGCTCCAAAGGCATGCTACAAAGTGGACTGGCTGTCTTTAAAATGTTATTTCAAAGACGAGACAAGGTTGCAAATTGGTAGCAGAGAAAAATAGGAGTAAAATATATATATTTTTAATTGCTATTATTTGAATTTACAATGAGTTCACAAGAGAGTCTCTAGAATGACTAATGATAATTTGCTTACCAGCTAAAGTGTCTTTTAAATAAATCACCACATTCCTTCAGGGCCAGTTGGAAATGTGTCAATACATGATGAAATGAAACCCTAAAGACTAGAGCCTTGGGGAGTGCTGCACAAATCTGCGCCGTCCCATGCTGGACTCCCAGAATGCCAGAACACTTATTCTAACAAAGGAACACCAGACTGAATGCATACTGTAAATCAATAAAATAAAATATTATACTCTATGAAAAACACTATGACAAACATTTTTTTGAATTGCTCCAGAAAAACTCAAACTTATTTGGACAGTTAACATCCTGGTTATCGGTTAGGATTTCCACTCCATCCCTCTCACTAAATCCTGTTGTTGTGACACAAGACCACTTGTCGCTTGTTTGGGAAATGACTTGTTTCTAGAATGTGAACACAAATTCTGCTGGTGACTGGTCGGGACCCCAGACCTCAGTTACCCCTACTAACCTCTAAGGAACTCTGCATAGAAGTATTATTTGGGGTAGAATGGGACACCTGTTCAGACCAGCACCTTCTGGGACTCTGAGGCGGTAATCTGAAGCGAGTGGTGTTGGGCAATGGTTCCACATCGAATTCATTTGGCCTAATTTTCTGCTAAAATATAAAGCCCATGACCTTCAGATACTGGGTTTTATGAGAATGTTTAAACTACCCAAGTAAAAAAAAAGTATATTTAAATGTACTTGAAATGTATTTTATTTATCCTAAATATACTTCCAATATATTATTTTGGTATGTATATTTTGAAAGTATACTTCAAATATACTTAAATATATTAAATACATACTTATGGTTTAACATAAGTATACTAGAAGTATAATACTGGAGTATAATTTAAATATACTTTTT
>JACXGM010014515.1:0-12241 GCA_016801145.1 Umbra pygmaea
AAGTAAGACATATTGTTATATTTGTGCCAGCTAAATTGTTGGTTAATCCTCTGGGTGCGTTGGGCTCTTTCGCCTCCCACAGTCGATCCTCTTAAGAATCTTGGTGTTATTTTTGATAGCTCCTTCAAATTTGATATGCAGATTAGTTCAGTTGTCAAATCTACCATTTTTCAGAAGCTCTTGGATGTCCCAAAATCCACAAAAAAAACAGGGATGACCGAGCTTTTGCGGTAGTTGCCTCCATCCTCTGGAACAGCCTACTTTTGCACATTTCAGCTGCGCAGACATCACAAAATTTTAAGCCGCTGCTAAAGACGCAACTTTTCGCTCTGGCTTTTAATCTAAATTGATCTTAACTTCTGTTTTTCTTATATGTGCTGCTGTTTTGTGTGTTATATTTGTTATAACATTTCTACTTGCCTTTTCATGTATTTTTATATCTTATGATATAAAAAATAGGGGGTAGCCCACTTGAAAAGATAACATTTTATAAAAACAGTCAGATTTTTCTTTACAGAACAGTAGGAAGCAGAGGCTAGGAAAAGAAGCAAGGAGGGGGAGACAGAAAGGAAGGGCAAAGACAGTGGCCAAGTTAAGGCTCAATCCCCTGTCACCGGGGGTACACGTGCTCCAGAGTTGGGAGGTTTGACCGCTACACCAAACTCTGGCATGTGTTACTGAACCATTCTGTTCTGAAATGCTTCCTGCCTTGAGGAACCATAGCACAGATATGTGGTCAGATGACCTATGACAGGAGGAGGAAGGGGCACTTCACCTTGTATAATTGTGTTTAGGATGAAGTCGATTACTAGATGTGACAGGCTGTTACCGCAATACAGTTTAGATGGCGATGTACACGTTGTAGCGTCGACCTAAGCACAACTTACCTGGCTTGGCAGCTGAGTGTAACCGATACCTTCTGCCCCGGAGTGATCTCCACGTCTCTTTCCACTCTCCGTACAGAAGGCTTCCGAACAGTATCCTGATGTTCTTTCTCTTCAACCACCCCTTCCTCGCCAGCAAGGAGTACAGTAGTCCCAGTAGACCCAGGCCGCAGGTCGACAGCTGGGTCCGACGTAGGGGTTCCATTGGTAGATGAGCCCCCAATACCCCCAGAGACAACCTGGGTTACAGCAGTCTGCTGTGGGACTCCTTGTCTCTGTGCCAGTGGGTCTGTTACAATGTTGAACTGATTCTCTAAATCCCAGCCAGCAAAGTCAAAGCACTTCAGTCTATGGGTTTCAGAGCCTTTGTTTCTGAAGAGAGAGAATGTTACATGGTTCAGTGGATGACAGTTTAGTTCCATTACACAGTTAAACAACAATCAGCAGCTTTTCTTATCCTAAAAACGGTTGTTACAATGAAGTTTCACTCACTGTATCCAGATCACCATGTCCCGGGTCTCTCCCAGCATTAGAGCCCCAAAGTGTGTCTTGTGGTCGATCACCACACCCCCCTTGTCTTCCAGAAGACATTTGAGATCAACCTCTGGAATGGACCTGTTACTTATACTGACAGAGGTAAAAGACAAGAGTGAAATCATGAGTTTGACAGCACTGACAAAGAGGAAGAAGTAGAATTTTGTGACACTATGACAACAATATTGTATAATTATTTTACAATAATTTGTTTAAACCTAGTTTGGTTTGCCAGCACCAGAGCACCAGTTCTTTTCTTTCTCCATCTTTTAATGGTTATTATTTATAACAATTGTTGTTTTCTTCCCTGATTCTAAAATATTCAGTTGTAGCTTTGCTGGCAAATTTGCATCAACCATGGGACTTCCCAGCAGTCTATTAGCTAGTAGCACAAACAAACACCAAACCTAGCCTGGTTAGCTTGACGCAACAAACAAAAAGTCCATTAGACTGATAGGCCAGCCTGGAACTTCTATATATCAGAAGTTGGACAGACATTTTTCAAAGCTAAACATGAATTACACCATTTTGCTCATTTTTACAGGATTACAATTTTTTCATAGACTAAATATTTTTATTTTTTACCCCCTTTTTCTCCCCTCCCAATTCCCCTTGCATAGAACAGGGGGATGGTGAGGGGCACACATGGTTCATCCAACCACATGTCGCCCAGCCGCCAATTCTATTTTACACTCTTCATTCAACACAAAAGCCTTTATTCAGATCACGCATGAGATGATTACGTTCACCAATTATAGCTCTGCAATTGAATTTATATACGCGCAATCTGGACACAAGGACTCACGGGAGAACAACGTGGCAGGATAGATAATCTAACTTATCAAACCCAAATCCCGGGCAGCGCTATGCCAATTTGTGCAAGAGGTCCGGGCAAAGTCTGAGAACTCATAGTCATGTTCAAATCCTTGACTATTATGACGTAGACTGTCCTGCAATGCAGCGACTTAGCCCACTACGCCATGTGGTCCCCCAAAATCAAAATATTATAAAAGCAAGCATGTGAAAAGGTTTGGGCACCTTTGCACTTCGTAACACTTTAGGCACATTGAACTGCTTCCGATCATTTTCTGTAGCCAGCTATGAGTGTTTCAATTCCCACATTATTCCTTGCAAAACACTTCCATCACAAACATTCTTGGGTCTGTTCGCATGCAAGGTAGTGTCATGAAAGGATATTTGCTCCCTGTCAGACTTTCTGTACTGACAGATCTTTTTGTGCATTGTACTATATAGATAGTGACAGACAGAATACAAATCACACTGTAGGTCTGCGTGGTGTAGTGTGCTAACTGTCTTCTTTGCAGGACAGCTACGTCATGATAGTCAGTGGTTCTAAAATCATCAAGTCACAAAGAACCTCAACCTGTAAGGCTCCACCATCAGAAAGTCATTGGGCAAAAACTGTATTCACAGCAAAGGCACAAAGCATTGCTCGCTAAGTACATGAACAGTCATTGGATTGTTTACCGAGCTCCTCAGATAAACCCTGCCAGAGTTGTTTGCGGTGGGAGTACAAACCGATCAAAGAATTATAAAAAACTATTACCAAAACAGGAAATAACCTTGTCACAGCCAAGCAAAATCTGCTCCTCATTGACTAGGTAGTTTGGCATTTCTGGTGTGTAATCAGATACTGGTGTGGCCATCTGGTACTGTCATGTTTATGAACATTTGCATGGAAAGAATATTGTGAAATCTAAATAACTGTCAACTGTTCAAACGGATCAAGGTCTGCTCAAAAAAAGTGTAAATCAGGCAATCAAGAAATGGTTCCCAAGCATGAAGTTAAGCATAGCTTAAAGTCATGCATGCTGGTGGCAGGGTCATGGTTTGAACATGCTTTGCTCCATCAAGACCTGGAAAACTTCCAATCTTTAAAGTTACCACAAATTCTGCTTGTTATGAGAAGAATGTAAGACCATCCGTCTGTGAGCTGAAGCATAGCTGGGCCATGTTGGATCATGTTTGGTCATATTGGGTCGAAACACTGTCTTGTGAAATTGAACAATACCTGTGTCGCACTTGTCAAAAGACAGTGACGTATCGGGTATAAAATGAGGACTCAAAAACAATTTTAATGCGTGAGACCTTGGCTGGGAGAATTGAGAAATTGAGCCACCAGACTCAAGCAGGGCCAATGACATCACAGGATATTTATCATTATTGGATAATTATTTATATCTTTTACATTCCGTATAAATCCTTCGCGCACGCACGCACACGCACACGACAACCTGTGGTTACTCCTGGACAACAATCAGTGGCACCAAGAGAATAGCATGAGTGCTAGTACCAATGTAACTCTAGCAGAAGGTTTTGTTATTTGCATTCGCACTGGCCAAGTGGCTATAGAATCTAGTAGAAGGGGTAAGGGAGTGATAGAAGACACATAGCGTCGTAACTAGACTTTAGCGTAGCGCCACATACAACAACATTTCACTGTTGAATGAGTATGGGTAAAACTGGGTGTATGATTGGAGATAAGTGTAAATCATCTGATTATGTATGCGGATGATCTGGTTGTTTTCCGCTCAAGTAGTGCTAGGTTCCAACAGCTGCTTAATGTTTGTTCAGATTACGGGGCTGAAAACGACCTCCAATACAATTAAAAAAAGAGTGTTGTGTTGATATGTCCTCATAACGGAGTTTGAATGGCTGCGTTTAAAGACTAAGCTGGATTACTTAACAGAAAAACAGAGAAGACGAAGACTCCAACATAATATGATGGAAGTAGAAGAGCAGAATGCAACAGGCAATTCCCTCTGCCTTCAAAAGTAGCTAAAATGTATTTGATTATTTGTGCTACAAGCATTCCCTCGTAACATGTGTTCAGTGCTGCAGGTAACGTCGTTACGTCTTTCAGGGCCTCCCTTAAACCTGACAAATGCTGTTTTTTCTAGCAAAAAATATGAAAGCTGGGATGTAAAACCATAGCCTAATATATATTTCATTTAAGCATTTATTTATTTATAAACGTGTTCCTTACTATGTTCAATTGCCTTAGCCTCTGGTGTGTGCGCGAAAGTGTGTGTGTGTGTGTTTGTGTGCATGCGGGTGCGTGCACGGGGGATTTAAATTGGTATACCGCACTACCGCAGGATTTTCTTGCTTTTCAACCGCGGTAAGAAAAAATCCATACCGCCCCAGCCCTAGCCAATTTACTGACAAAAACTACTGTAGGTTTGGAAGCAGGAATTACTAAATGTTTTTGGTGTGTTACTACATTTTGCAGACATGCAACGGAGTTGTGACAATTGCAGTTACAGTTGACACTTTCAAATAGTGAGACAAACGATTGAAAGAAAAGGTATTTGTTCATCTTTTACATTTTGTAATTCACATGTGCAAATATTTTTGTATATATTTTGATCTGGTTACTGCAGAAATGCATGACATTTTCAATAATTTCATTTGAAAATGTTGTGAACAGTTGTGGACATGGTGTGTTAGCATTTGAAAAACGTGCTGCACGTAGTACATGGTTTTGCAGGTTGTGGAGTCTGAATGACAAAAGAGTTCATGGATTTTGGAGAATGTGGTCATTGAATGCATTGTGTGAAAGCAATGAAAAATGATTCAATTTGGTTCACAACTTCTGGTTCACACACTGTCTCTAAAGTTTTGAAAAGGTGATTTCAGTATTGACCGATCCGGTTCAGCAATTGAAAAAGTAATAAAAAAATAAAAGTTTGTATACTCACTAAACAAGCTTCAAACTTTAACAGTTGTTTTTGCAAAAATAAATAACCATTTGCCTTCTCTGGCAAGATACGACACCTCTCCTGACTTATTCTTTTGCGCTACCCTATATCTCAGAGGTTCTCCCATATTACGTTATAAGGAAACTATTTTGAAAACATGATTTACATTGAATGCCAACATATTTAGGGTGTTTTTATATTTCAGCTGCCCGTTTTGTTATTAGGCTATATTTGTCCTATTACGTTGCACCTCCACGTTTCATTTTGCCAGTTCATGTGAGAACATTCCACACATTCCATAGCCTTCAAATTTATATAGCGGATGAAATAAGTATTGAACACGTCACCATTTCTCTCAGTAATTTCGAAAGGTGCTATTGACATGACATTTTTTTCATACAAAGAAACCAAAACAAATATGTTCAGAAATGAAGTTACGTGTAATAATGTGAAATTATTACACATTATAATTTCACATTATAATTTAAGGTGCAAAAAGGTATGGAAAGCCAAGACAACAGCTGAAAACCATCAGTAATTAAAAAGCAACCCCCTGTCAGTGCAAATTAATATCAGCTGGTTAGGTCCCAACTGATGGCCTACAAAAAGTCCTCATTGCCAAGGTGTCACACAAGACACATCTCATGATGGTTAAAAGCAAAGAGCCGTCTCAAGACTTTTGCAACCTAATTGTTGCAAAACATAATGATGGCATTGGTTATAGGAACATTTTTAAGCTTCTGAATGTTCCAGTGAGCACTGTTGGGGCCATAATACGGAAGTGGAAAGACAACCATTAAAACATAAATTTGCCTTGACCAGGTGCTCCTTGCAACATTTCTGACAGAGGAGTGAAAAGAATAATCAGAAGAGTTGTCCATGAGCCAAGGACCACTTGTGGTGAGCTTCAAAAAGACCTGCAATTAGCAGGTACTGTTGTCACAAAGAAAACAGTAAGTAATGCACTCCACCAACATGGCCTGTATGCACGCTCACCACGCAAGACTACCATTGCTGAAAAAAAAGCATGTTGAAGCCTGTTTAAAGTTTGCTGCACAACATTTGGAAAAGCCAGTGTAATACTGGGAGAACAGTTTGGTCAGAGGAGAGCAAAATTGAACTGTTTGGATGCCATCAGACACACCATGTTTGGAGGAGTAATGGCACTGCACATCACCCGAAAATCATCATACCAACTAGGGCTTGCAACAAATGATTATTTTTGATAATCGACTAATCTAACGATTATTAGAACGATTAGTCGACTAATCATCAATTTTTTCAACAATTAATCAGTAGGCTTCGAACGATTATTCAGCTTTTGCAATTTGTTAAAACATTGAGTTATACCTATTCTTAATAATAAATAAAACCAGGAAATTACTTCAGCTTTTTAAAAAAACATTTTTATTGCACTTGGAGCCAACTGAACCAGCCAATCTCTTTTAGTCCAATTCAAATCACAAATGCTCTCTAAGAATTGTTTCAATCATTTTGTTGCTTTAAATCTAAATAGAAAATACAAATAAACAAAAATAGGTCAAGTACAATAATTCCTCCTCAAAAGAAAGTAATCAATATACCCACTGCTGTAGAACTAAAACAGAAAAAGGTGCATTTGCTTCAGGACACATTGGTTAAAATATTAATCTACAAACAAACTAAATGCGTCTCATTACATTATGGTCGTATAAACTTTACTTTCTAACAGCTGTCTATGGACATGTTGCTATGGTGTTAGTATGCGTGAAATACTGCATAATTCATTTATATCAACTGGTGTCGCTAACTGGACATCAGCATGCACGTTGTGCTCCCATGGAAAGCAAAATCTGCCTTGCACATATTACAGATGACAGTATTTTTAGTTTGAACTTTATTAAAACTTTACCACACGCGATTTGTTCTGCTATGTTTGCACACTGACATTTTGGAGCTGTTTTCTTCTATTGGATTGCATATGGGAGGGCTGCATTACAGTGTAGCGCTACAGCGCCGCACTGGTCAAATCACGTTATTGCAGGCACTTAAAATAGGGCCTATGAGAACAAATGACATAACATAAAAAATGTATCTACAATTTATTGTCAACGTTGTCGATAATGTTCGACTAATCGTTTCAGCCCTAATAACAACAGTGAAGTTTTGAGGTGGGAACATCAGGGTGTGGGCTTGCTTTTCAGCAGGTGGTACCAGCAAACTTCACTTAATTTAAGGAAGGAAGAATGGGCAAATTCACTGAGACATTCTTGACAAGAATTTGCTACCATCTACAAGGATGATGAAGATGAAACGAGGTTGGACATTTCAGCAAGACAATGATCCCAAACACACAGCCAAGGAAACTCTCAATTGGTTTTTAAAGAAAGAAAATGATGCTGCTAGAATTGCCCAGCCAATCACTTGACTTAAATCCCATTGAAAATCTATGGAAAGAACTGAAGACCAAGATTCATAAAAGAGGCCCACAGAACCTGGAAGATTTGAAGACCGTTTGTGTGGAAGAATGTGCCAAAATCACACCAGAGCAATGCATGCAACTAGTTTCTCCAAAGCTGTCATTACCAACAAAGGCTTTTGTACAAAGTATTACATTTATATCAGTAACCGTGTTCAATACTTTTTCCCTGTGTCATTTCACATTATTACACAACTTAATTTCTGAACTTATTTGTTTTAGTTTCTTGGCATGTATGCATAACTTGGATTGTTACCGACATCTGTTGACAATGTCATGTCAATAGCACCTTTGGAAATATATTTACTGAGAAAAATGGTGACATGTTCAATACTTTTTTCACCCGCTGTATTCTAATGTTCACAGTTAAGGTTAGCCATGTGGTTACTGAGGTTACGGTTAGGATTAGAGTTAACATTACGAAGAAAATAAATATAAAAACAAACATGTTTGCATCATGCTGGAATGGAGAACAACACACACACAAAGCTTCCATTGGGATTTGAACTCGCAAACTCCGGGATGAAAGTCGGGAAAATAAGGAATTTTAAAAGTAGGCTACGCTTACGGTAGCTATTTAACAGTAAACTACAGAGAAAGTGTGATATTTTTACATCCGTTTCGGAGCTTGAAGTTCACCTAAGTTTGATGTTTTGGAAACACTTCAAATCAAGATGATTGTGTGAAAATATGTTAGGAAAGTGTTTATAGTCTCAAACAGTTATAATTAATTCAATAACCCACAATGCTGACAAATGACGATTATCAACCTGTTTCAAAACTATGCAGTTTGTGATAAAAACGGGAATTGTTCAGTCTGGTCACAGAAGCGTCTGTCTAACCATGGTGAAATCATAGATTGTATACTAGAGCCCGACCGATAAAGGATTTTTAAGGCCGATACATATACAAACATTTGGTGATTTAAAAATCTGATATAAAAAACAATACATATAAACAAAACATAATCAGATTTCCCTAACATTAGTTCTGTGTAGTTATTTATAAGTCCTCACTAAAATAATATTATAATGCAGTTTATAATATGATAAACTTGTTTGTTTTATTGTCACAAAAGAACAGAGGAACTTCAAAATATTTTAAAGTTCTGATAAATAAAATGTATGAAAATACAAAATTACGATATGAAACTTAAAGTCCTTTAAACAAAAACAACAACAAAAACACAAAAAGTTACCATTATTAATAGACTTAATAGCTTCGTAAATATAACTTTGAACAAGACTGGAAAAAAATATTCTGTTAAGTTCTATAAGTTCTGATAAATAACAACAACAACAAAATATTAACTATGTACAGTATGATATAGTGTAGTGAATCAGTTCAGCAGAGGCAGTTTAAAAAAATATATTTATTTTTTAATATCCATTTATCGGCCAATACATGTAGTTTGGAAAATGCCTAATATCGGCCGATAACATTGGCCCGCCGATATATCCAATATCATTCAACTGCAGCCACAAATGGGCATTCTCGTGCTGGTGGGGGTTCCCATTTTAGCAAACTGGAATGGCCTGGAACACATATTCCATAGCATTTGAATTAATTACATTACAACATTCACGATCAGGGTTAGGCATGAGGTTACTAACCAACGCAGTCTCACGGCAGTTTGTAATAAAGTCACGTAATTTTAATCTGTTGATTTGTGTACACGGACGTGATTTTCTTGTTTTTTTTCTTGTCTCTCAGCACATTTCCTTTTCGTGTCTCTCAGCACGATTCCAAACTAATGTATTTCAATTAGAAGCATCATGACGTAGCATTTAAGTAAAAAGCATTCTTAATATATTTTAGATGGGTTTAGGAGCAAGGTTTCATTCAGAGTGATTAAGATTAGGGTAAGAGCTTCGGTAAGGTTTATGGTTAATTTATTGACAGAATGTAAAAATCTTATTTTACATGGGCTTAACAGCTAGGTTTCAGAGTGGTTAAGGTTTGGGTAAGTCTTATTGTTAATGTAATGATACAAAGTAAAAATTGCCTGTCTGAATCACGCTGCAATGGAGAACAAAAAACACACAAAGTGTCTGTCTGGATTTGAACTCGCGAAAAACGACTGGTCAATGAAACGCTACCAGGAACACCCAATCTGGGTTCTTGTGTCATAACGGGAACACCCAAGCCACAGCTGGACCCTGTTCGATATATCGGTCGGGCTCTATTGTATATATCACTGGATATAACCATGTATGACGTCACCCATTGGTTTGTTAAGATCTGGTTTGGGTCATCGAATTTGCCGTTACGGGCGCAGACATCTTGGTTGCATTTTTAGACGAGAGGGAGGATTAATCTAGCTAGCTAACTGATATTCATTGGGATCCTAACGAAAAACAGTATTACAACATAATGTAAAACAAAATGTAATGTTACTAAACGGAAAAAAGTGAAACGCCAACTCCTTTGAGTGTCTTGTCGTACAACCGAAAGGTAGCCTAGGAAAACCCCGACAGACGTCCATCAAATTTAGATTTGCTCTGCAAGTCAGTCTGACCAAGAGCCCATTGAAGCCCATTTCCAATTTTTCCATATCGAGGCACCAATCACAACTGTTGAGGCAGGCTTTATACGATGACGACAGCGCAGCTTTATAGTGTCATTGGTTGAAGCAGACAATTACAACGATTACTGCTGCAATGGAAAGTCCACAATATCCCTTGTTCGAATCCCCTATCGCGTCTGTTTTAAGCGATTTGAACATTTTCTTTTTGTTAAAAATTGAGCAAAGAACAACACTCGAAGCCTTCATATCTAAAAAAAGATGTTGTCGCATTCTTGCCGAAAAACGTCTTATATATCCAATTGCACCGAGAGGCATTTGAGCGGCGTCCGTTGGTGACGCCCCTTTGGAAATGGGCTGTGAATGAACCTTGCCCAGACCCACTCCCAGTCAGAACTGAGAAGGGTCTGGTGTTAACCAGGCTAACCGAAAGGCATAACCACGCCCTAAATGCCCGTTTGCTTTATCGACGATTTCAACAAGGCCATAATTTAAAAAATGAACATCATGATAAATTGCAGAAGGTTTAAATCTAGCAATTGAGACCAAAAACTCATTATGAAAATGTTTACTGAGGTATAGGTGTGGGAGGTATACCAGAAAAAACGATATACCGGTCTTCATGTATGTAGCGGTTTGCTATATTTGTTACCGGTATTTTTTTCATATGTCATTCCGCCAGCTGCAATAACTGAGAATAATCTTATTTTGGATTAAAACAAGCACACGTGAGAAACAAACACCTGGAAGTGAGATAAACGGTGAAAAAAAAACAATGGAGGGTGCAGGTAGAATTATCCGCGCAGCAGCAAGCGAAAAATGTGTTGTTAAAAAGGGTGCAACGTCGATAGTGTGGACATGGTTTGGTTTTAAGACCGTACACGGTTATTTTGAAAAACAGAGACATTTCCCTTTGTTTGTGCCCTTCATTTACAAGCAAACAGAGAATTCGCCATTGAAAACGATTCTAAAAACTCCGGCCAAAGTGGAGATTTTGAAAAACTCTGTTTGCACATTTGCATGTAAACTGAGGAAAACTGAGGTTTAGGCAGCAGACGTCACAGTATGCGCCAGAACATGCACCTGCGCCAAAAGTGCGACCTGTTTACATTTTCATTTGGCTATTTTTGGGAATCTGATTGGCTAACGTGGGCTTCAGCCTTTCGTTACACTGCCACCTACACCTCTGGCATGCTCTTGACGGCATATACACGCTTGGTTCCATTAGCGCCTGCACTAAGCCACTCGACTAATGTTATAACAAGGGAAAAAAGCTTATGGGGGTTGTTTGGCTCGAGGTCAAGGGCTATTTTTCCGTGCCCATAACCTGTGAAACCAATCTGATTGTCTGTTCTATACCAGTAGTTAATCTAGTTAAATGACAGTAGGACTTTTTTGTAATTCATAATCCCTTATTTGAAGCTGTTATCTTGTCCTGTTTTACTTGAATATTTACATTATTTTGTTATTCTATTTGGTATCATTCATCATTTTTGCTATTTATTTAAGTTACTTATTGTGTTATTTATTTTCAATGTGGTGGTGCCATAACATGCCACGGTTCAGTACTAAAGCCATAGACAGTGGATAGGCTTGTTTTTTTGCGGTTGCAAAGTTATTTATTAGTATTCCTGCATTTAATAAAGATTTTAAACAATAGCACTACTTTTACTTACTCAGTATTGTTTATTGGTGTTCCAATAAAAATCCTAACGAACAAAGCTACTTAAAACTGCTTTGCTTAGAATTAATTCTTTCAACCCTTTATTTAAAAAATCAAATACCTTTAAATACCGTGATACCGTCAAACATTTGAAAAATATTGGGGTATTAAATTTAAGCCATACCTCCCAGCCCTACTGAGATAATAAATCAAGTATATTATGTCTCTCATTCTCATAGACTATTACAGAAACCAAGCTCTTTTGCAACCAGACGTATCGCCCCCAGCTGGAATTCAGATAGAATGCAGGTTTAAGGCACTTCTTCATTTGCTCACCCTGAGGGTGGAATCAACCTTAAGACTGTTGTGTGCCATAATTGCCAGCAGATGTCAGTGTCGAATAAAGGTCGAGCAATTTGCAAGCCTTGACTCAAATATTTAAATTTTTTCGTTAAG
>JACXGM010014516.1:0-21968 GCA_016801145.1 Umbra pygmaea
AAGAGGACTGGCCACCCCCTTGAGTCTGGCCTCTCTCTAGGTTTCTTCCTATGTCCCTCCTACTAGGGAGTTTTTCCTAGCCACTGTGCATCACTTGTGTTGCTTGCTTTTGGGGGTCTCGGGCCGGGTGTCTGTCAAAGCACTTTGTGACAACTGCTGTTGTAAAAAGGGCTTTATAAAATAAATTTGATTGATTGAAGTCTTGATAAGTAACTAACAACTACGCTTTAAACAGGTAAGCCTTTCATGAAAAAGTTTTTTGGGCAAATGGCTTGCTAACTAACTAGATTTATGTTTAAACCAGAAAGTTGTGTGTTTTGTGTCTTACTAAAATTAGCATTATCTCGCTACGTTTAATAGATAACCAGCTCCAGGCTTTAGGAGTAGTACAGACCGTCACGTCACTACCCGGCTTAATCGAAACAGGATCCATTTCTCCTTGTCAAAGTGTTGTAGTCTGTTAGCTCGACAGTCGATCAGATGAAAAAGATAATAACATTTTGTTTGATACATGAATTGCATGTACTTGTCACTTATAATCTCTCTGGTTACGGTTGTGCATTCATGCGCTAATCAATCTTGTCAGTGCTAGAAGAAATACAGCTTATGTCTTAGTGACGTCTCACTTGCACTTCTGAGTCAGACTACTGTAGGATTTGAGCTTTTAGATAAACCCCTAGCTAAATACGTAACTACAGCTACGGCTAGGAAGTTAACTTATGCAGATGACAACTACAACAAATGTGGCGTGTGTTTTTCTTCTTACTGGGTCAGCCAAAGCGACTTGTTGTAGTATTATGTTCTACAACTAACATGGCCAATGCTAATTTCTGTGTGACTGAATCACTTTCCATTATTATATTTTACACTGAAACTAAAACATAGCTTTCTAACATTAAATGATCCTATAGATTTATGAGATTAAAATGGTTTTAAGAAGCTATTTTATAGATATATAGTTTGGTCTTACTTATTTGCAAATAGGAAACAAGACTTTTTGCTAGAATTCTCTAAAAGGAGTTTTATATGGTCAATATGGTTTCAAATGATTATTAGAAAATCCAATTTGAAATGTATGTAACAAAATTTCCCCCACAGCAACAAAAACTTCCACAGGGCAAACTGCATCCTATGTTGTGATTATTTTATTCGAAGCTCTTGCACAATATTATTTCACTTTCTCTTTCTTTGTCTAGATGATAGTAACGCCTGTTCTCGACATAGCACGGCTATTCAACTGAACACTGCAGAGGAGAAGGCTGTCTCACCATCACTGACAGATATGATAGCATCAAATATGATTGGACCTACACTAGTCGTCGAGAAAATATATATATTAGAAATAAAATTGCCAGCTGCATGTGTTACCCCCACATGGCCTCGCAGTTTTTATGTTTATTGATGGTTATGCTTGTTGACAATCTAAGCTGTTAAAATACAACCTACTGATATCCTTAAACGGTAATGCTTGATGAACTGTAGTATTATAGAACATGTACCACAGCCAAGGGTACCACACCCATGTACAACTTTGCAACTCTTTTTATGCATAGGACTTTTGATAATACCTTTGTGAATAGCCCATCCACTGTAATATCATCTGCAGTACTCTGTAAATGAGGCGGGATCAAATGGTTTAGCGGTTAGGGTAGTCTGAAGGGTGCCGGCAGTGTTGGGGAGTAGTTAACTACAAGTAGCGACGCTACTAACTTAACTACATTTTTCAGTAGTTTGGCAGTAGCTCAGTTGCTTTTAAAGAGTAGCTCTTCCAGCTAACTAATTTTTGTAGCAAGTAGCTGTGTAGCGTGAGCAAAAGCTACATTGTGTTTTGTTGAGCCTGTCATTAATGAAGCAGCGCAGCTTCTTATTAGATTACATAGAAAAAGGGGTGCATTATCGCCACCGGTTGTTTAATCACGCGTCTTGCGGCTTACGGTTCACTGACGTACAGAAGTGGGTTGAAAATTCAAGTTGCTATATTATTCATGATGGAGCAAGACATGGCAGCAGAATCGAAGGATGTAGAAACAACAAATTACCCATGGCCTTTTGTCCTAGTTCATGTCTCTCAAAACAAGGAAACGACAAGTAAAGCCTATATGCTAATATAAGAATTAAATAACTAATGTAAGAAAAGTGCATCAAATGCATGAATATTAATTTGATGTATATTCTGAATATAATCTACATTTAGGTTAATGACAGTTAAACTTTGGGGACATCAATCTGTCCAGTTGTGAATCATAAGCCTGTTTGGTGCAAATGAAAAGGAATACAGGTGCACTGGAGAGGCGAAAGCAAGACAACCCCCAAAAAGAGATTAGTTTTACAGGTGGTAGCGACAGACATTTGCTCTCTATTTATCCTTCATGACTGATTCTTCTTAAATTTTGCTAGTGTCTGTGTCACTACTGGTAGCATGTGCCGGTACCTGCATCCCATTCAGGCCCAATGTCCTCTAATGCAGTGGTTCTCAAACCACTCCTGGTGGACCCCCAGCCATGCCATATAGTAGATGTATCCCAGAACTAGCACACCTGAATTTACTTTGATCAATCCCTAATGATCAATCCCTTACCTGCTTGAATCAGTGTGAGACTGTGAGATGGCTGGGAGTCCCCCAGGAGAAGTTTTAGTACCACTGCTCTAGTGGGACCTGTGCTAAAAGCAGCAGCTCACTGATGCCTTGATCCAGTGGTTAAATTGGGCCGGAGCTCTCCGGGGCTCAGCTCCGGCACATAAGCCTGCTCGGATGTGCCTGCTTGCAGTCAGTTGCCTACTGGAAATATGTCACATAAAATTAGATGAAAGTGATGCTTTTGAAAACATGATATATCTGACAATAAAGGAAAGATTTTTTTGAATGGCATATCTATTTTGTCTCGGTGGAGCTGAGATGAGAACAATCAGAACACGGCCGTATTCTTGTTCAGCTGCTTAATCTCGTTGTCAGTCGACCATCGTGCACCGCTCACGCATTGCGCGTCAAGGTAGGTTTTATGCTACGTTCATACCGAACACTAATTTAGCGTGAAATTCAATTCTATCACGTCTAGTTGGATGCTTGAACAATTATCCAAATATCCAAAGCGAATAGGACGCACAAATAAAGTGAGTGTTAGAAGTGAAATAGACGAGCGTTTGAGGCAGAATTGAGGTGTTCAGAGGGGAAAGAGGCATCTGCTCAGCGGCGGCGCCAGACATTTTCCACCAATAAGACATAAACAAATCACCACTCTTAAAAATATTGTGTCCTGGTTAGACTAGGTGTAAGTTTGTTTGCCTTTGTGTGTGTATGTGCGTGTGTCTGTGTGTGTTGTCGTAGTAAATAGAGAGAATTGGAGAATGAAGTTTGTGTGAGGTGAACCTGGTCACCACAGATCCAAATCTTCTCAGCTGTTGCAACTGTCATATGCTGCACTATCTCTTCATGTGTCAGATTATGTTTGACACATTGTATGGCTCACTTATATCAATTTGTTATATCACAACAAGGTACACTCACCTTAAGGATTATTAGGAACACCCGTTTAATTTCTCCTTAATGCAATTATCTACTCAACCAATCACATGGCAGTTGCTTCAATGCATTTAGGGGTTTGGTCCTGGTCAAGACAATCTCCTGAACTCCAAACTGAATGTCAGAATAGGAAAGGTGATTTAAGCAATTTTGAGCATGGCATGGTTGTTTGTGCCAGACGGGCCGGTCTGAGTATTTCATAATCTGCTCAGTTACTGGGATTTTCTCGCATAACCATTTCTAGGGTTTACAACGAATAGTGTGAAAAGGGAGAAACATCCAGTATGCGGCAGTCCTCTGGGCGAAAATGCCTTGTTGATGCTAGAGGTCAGAGGAGATTGGGCAGACTGCTTCAAGCTGATAAAAGGACAACTTTGACTGAAATAACCACTCGTTACAACCGAGATATGCAGCAAAGCATTTGTGAAGCCACAACATGCACAACCTTGAGGCGGATGGGCTACAACAGCAGAAGACCCCACCGGGTACCACTCACCTTCACTACAAATAGAAAAAAGAGGCTACAATTTGCAAGAGCTCACCAAAATTGGACAGTTGAAGACTGGAAAAATGTTGCCTGGTCTGATGAGTCTCGATTTCTGTTGAGATATTCAGATGGTAGAGTCAGAATTTGGCGTAAACAGAATGAGAACATGGATCCATCATGCCTTGTTACCACTGTGCAGGCTGGTGGTGGTAATGTAATGGTTTAGGGGATGTTTTCTTGACACACTTTAGGCCCCTTAGTGCCAATTGGGCATCGTTTAAATGCCACTGCCTACCTGAGCATTGTTTCTGACCATGTCCATCCCTTTATGGCCACCATGTACCCATCCTCTGATGGCTACTTCCAAAAGGATAATGGAACATTTCACAAATCTCGAATCATTTCAAATTGGTTTCTTGAACATGACAATGAGTTCACAGCACTAAAATGGCCCCCACAGTCACCAGATCTCAACCCAATAGAGCATCTTTAAGATGTGGTGGAACAGGAGCTTCGTGCCCTGTATGTGCATCCCACAAATCTCCATGAACTGCAAGATGCTATCCAACATTTCTAAAGAATGCTTTCAGCACCTTGTTGAATCAATGCCAAATAGAATTAAGGCAGTTCTGAAGGCAAAAGGGGGTCAAACACAGTATTAGTATGGTGTTCCTAATAATAATTTAGGTGAGTGTATGTGTAATCAAGTAAGGACTGATTAACAGTAATTTACTGTTGATGCTAAATGCCCTAATACCTGTTGATACTACAGCAATGTAAAATATAGGCTCCCTAACCTTGCAGTCTTGCATATATCATGTAAAACTCGATTTCTCCATTTCTTTGCACAAAACTCTCCAGGAAATCATTTAATTGTTTATTTTTCAATAACTTTTTTTTCAAAACTGCCCCGGACCCCCACATAACAAATCCCAATTTAACACCTGCCTTGATCCATGTCTGGGAGGAGATCCCCCAGGACACAATCTGCCATCTCATCAGAAGCATGCCCAGGTGTTGTCAGGAGTGCATACAGGCATGAGTTGTAATGATGAAATCCATGCTAGTGGGAACAGCCTGTGGTTAAAATTGTTTAATTAGATTTTCTGTGTGAGACTGAATCTAGCTCTCAGTTGGTGAATTTGGTTTGCATTTATCATTGTTAGGTTAGTTTGTTCTCAACGAATTACACAATGTAAATATTTTGATCTTTAATACGTTTCGATCATCAAGACCGAATAAATAATAAATGAGCTGATACCATGTGTAATCAGATAGAGACAACAATCTGTTATTTCCTCTATCGTCTCTGGCGATTATTGTCCTGCATTGCCACTTCTGTAGATTATGGGGGGATTTCAGAAAGCAGGGTTAACAAACTCTTGAGTCGACTAACTCTGAGGTGTCAACCTCAGATTTGAAGGTTTCAGAACAGGTAACAATTAGCTCAGTCAACTCTGAGTTGAAGCAACCCTGAATTAAGCATGAGCATGAGGATATGACAAGCCCTCATCAGTGGCACTGTTACGCGCTGCTCCCCCTGGAGGGAGGGGATGTCACTACCCAAGGACACCCCGCAGCCAGTGTATGAGTTGTGGGGTCGTGGGTGCGAGCAATGACACAGAAACAAGAGTGTACCGTTCTACAAAGGGCTTTATTGGGCCACGGTAAAATAACTAATAGTTTGGGAGGAGAGGCTGAGCAGAACCAAAACAAAGAACAAATACAGAACATCCCACCCCTAACCTAACTAACCCACTAAAACACAACCCTAACTACCTGGCACACGGTCAAGGCGCCCTAACCAAAAATACATGGAGTGGGTGCTCAGATCTAACCTAGTGTACATATACAGTGGAGTTATCCCTACGGGTGGTGTAAGCCCATGCGCGTCTGGCCTAACACATCCCACGTGTTCCTCTCCCCCTCTGGGAAAAGACAAAAGGGAAACAAATTAATAATGTACACAAATACAATAATACAATAATACAATACAATACAGCAGTTCTAAATTACTATACACACACTCTTCAAACTGTCAAGCTCACTCTATCATACAACCTACCAAGCATGCACTAACATACCATTACTCCAACAAACTAGTACTTAACAACCACAGTCAAACACAAAGACAACCTCTAAAGGTAATCTAATACACAAGGCTGTTCACATATGCCCACAGACATATACCAAATGTGAGCCAACAGAGAGTTATGGCATGAACTCCTGGTAAGCTAACAGCTACCATACAAGACAAACATTTATACTCAAACAGAAGGGCATGATGGGATATGATGATTGGCTTCAGCTGCACTTGATAAAAAATGGGAGGAGTCAGTGATAAGTGATGATTGATTGATGAGGATTGTCAGCACCTGTACAGGGAAAAGCACACAGAGCAGAACAAACACACAGACAGTACAGCTACACAGCACAGAGAACACTATTGGGACTACGGGACGTAACAGGCACAGAGACAAAACTGTTCATCAAGGCAACAGGAGAAAGAAGAAAGAAACAGCCTATTTTTTCCCCAGAGGAATAAAACATTTTAATGACTGCTTATGCCAATAAAGAACTGACAGTCAAAAAGAGAAGTAATAGCAGAATACAAAGATTGTATTTGTATGACACTGTGGACTTGAAGGTGCAATTATAAATTATTGTAACATATTGTACCCTGACTGCTCCCCCACCTCCTGTCAGCAGGGAGGTCCACATAATTATCTAGAGCATTGCTGTCTCTATACTTTGATAGGAATATGAGTGCCATCTATGCAGCCAATAACACCTGGAAACCCTGAAATATATTAAATTAACGGCTTGGTGCTCCAACTCTCAAAATGTAATACCAAGTTCATTATTGCAATGGAGTACTTATTTGATATCATTTTCCTGTCTGTGACTTACGTGTATAGTTGAATAAGACGTGCTAGTGAGCAGGTTAGATTTACAGAGTATGTTCCCGTGGCAATTGACTCAGAGTAACGTTGAACTGGCGTTTTGAAACTGTATACTGAGTCAACACTGGCCCAACTGAGTTTTCGCTAAACCCGCTTTCTGAAATACCCCCATGGTCTATGCCAAACCCAACTCTGGTGTTTGTTTCCAAAGTCTTATTTTCATGTCATCTGACCATAGAAGCTGGTCCAATTTCAGGCTCTAGTGACATCTGTCAAAGGGCTCATCTTGAGTTTCTGTGGTTATGTACATTGTGTTTGATCATCATTTTGGAGTCTGACTCAAAGACCCAACCAAAGTTTGCAATTGTCCAACTGTAATCTTTGGATATTCTTTGGCTACTCAAACCATCCGCCTTACCGTGTGTGGGGTCAATATAGGCACACATCCTCTTCCATCTCCAGTTGCTATGAACTTCATAATTTTTGCCCTGATAGTAGAACTTGACATTTTCAGCCATTGTGTAAATTTCTTTTAGCCATTACCTGATTGTGTAGCTAAACATTTTGTTACACATCATTACGGTATTCTCAGGTCGATCATATAGGGATGGCAGGGGGAATGTACTGTTACATTTTACTCACAAATGAGTAAAGAATGCCAATAATTGTGTCGCGTTAAAAAGTAAAATATTAATTTTTGTTTGTTTTATACTTCAATTTTCAAGGTTACATTTTTTGTGAATATTTCAAATTAAAGGAAAGGTCAAGAGGATGAACAATAAAGCCCATTTTGCTCACATTTATCAGGCATGCCAATATTAGTGGAGGGTATTGAATAACAAGCCCTACAACATACTGAACAAAAAGGTGGTATCGAGACATTTGGAACTTCAAGTAATGGCCAAAGTGTCTCTCAAATACACAAATGAGAGACAGCTTGTAAGACGTATCCTGACAGCCTATTTAGACGTACATGATGTTTCTATGAGCTGCAGCTGTAAAATTAGTGCTTTGCATTTTGGCTGCAAAATTGCAAGACTGGGGTTCTATGCCAGAGGTCCCATTAGGTAGTGACGCATTGGCCAGTATTAAGTATTTAAGACTACAGTAAGGAAAAAAAAATATTTCATCCCCTGCTGATTTTGTGTGTTTCCATCTATAGTTCTAATGGTAGGTTTATTTAAACAGTGAGAGACAGATAACTTAGAAAGACGCATTTCAAAAAAGTTGATTTGCATTACAATGACTGAAATAATTATTTGGCCTCTTTGCAAATCACAACTTAATACTTGGTGGCAAAACCCTTGTTGGCAATCACAGAGGTCAGACGTTTCTTGTAGTTGGCCGCCAGGTTTGAACACATCTCAGGAGGGATCTTGTACCACTCCTCTATGCAGATCCTCTCCAAGTTATGAAGGTTTCGAGGCTGACGTTTGGCAACTCGAACCTTCAGCTCCCTCCACAGATTTTCTATGGGATTAAAGACTGGAGACTGGCTAGGCCACTCCAGGACCTTAATGTGCTTCTTCTTGAGCCACTCCTTTGTTGCCTTGGCCATGTGTTTTGGGTCAATGTCATGCTGCAATACCCATCCATGACCCATTTTCAATGCCCTGGCTGAGGGAAGAAGTTTCCCACCCAAGATTTAAAAATACATGGCCCCGTCCATCGTCCCTTTGATGCGGTGAAGTTGTCCTGTTCCCTTAGCAGAAAAACACCCCAAAGCATAATGTTTCCACCTCCATGTTTGACAGTGGGGATGGTGTTCTTGGGGTCATAGGCAGCATTCCTCCTCCTCCAATCATGGTGGGTTGACTTAATGCCAAAAAGCTTGATTTTGACCACAACACTTTCACCCAGTCAGACTGGCCTTTCATGAGCAGGGGGACCTTGCAGGCACTGCAAGATTTCAGTCATTCACGGCGTAGTGTGTTACCAATTGTTTTCTTGGTGAATATGGTCCCAGCGGCCTTGAGATCATTGACAAGATCTCCCCTGTGTAGTTCTGGGCTGATTCCTCACCGTTCTCATGGTCATAGAAACTCCACAAGGTGAGATCTTGCATGGAGCCCCAAACCGAGGGAGATGACAGTTATTTTGTTTTTTCCATTTGCGAATAATCACACAAACTGTTGTCACCTTCTCACCAAGCTGCATGGCGATGGTCTTGTTGCCCATTCCAGCCTTTTGTAGGACTACTATCTTGTCCATGACATCCTTGGATAACTCTGGTCTTGGCCATGGTGATGAGTTTGTAATCTGATTGATTGCTTTCTTCTGTGGACCGGTGTCTTTTATACAGATATCAAGCTGACTTTAACAAGAGGCACCTGGGAGCCAGAAATCCTGATGATTGAGAGGAGATCAAATACTTATTTCACTCATTGTAATGCAAATCAATTAAAAACTTGTTTAAAATATTTTTCTGGATTTTTGTTTTTATTCTGTCTCTCACTGTTCAAATAATCCTACCATTAAAATTATAGACTGATCATTTCTTTTTCAGTGGGCAAATGTACAAAATAGGCAGGGCATCAAATAATATTTTTTCCCTCACTGTATATGCCTACCTGTTTTGTAAACTGTATTTTAGACAGTAAATACAGTGTCATCAGTATTTACAACCCTTTCACTTATTTAACATTTGTGTTTTTACATTTAAAATATAAATTTATTTGCTCAACCATCTAATCATAGTACCTCATAATGTGAGAAAGGCCTTATAATAAAAACAGGGAATCTCAGAGTGTTTACAGAATATACTCAACAGGCCAGGGATAAGGGCTGTATCCCCAGGCTGTGGTACTTTTTCAATATTCTACACCTACTTGTGCATTACTGCTGAAGTATATCAGTAGGCTTTCATTTTAAACAGCTTAGGTACTCGACAAAAAACAACAAGGACTTTTGGTGGTAGATATGCACCTGGCAATTTTATTTTTTATTCAAAATTAATACAGCTACATGCACTTGGCCTACAGTACTGTACGTCTGCATATTGTTAAAATTTTCTGGACGACTACTATAGGCCCATTCATAGTTAATGCTAGCATATCTGTCAGTGATGGTGAGACGTCAGGACAACCTTCTTGTGTGCAGTGTTCAGTTGAATAGCTGTGCTACGTCGAGAACAGGCATTTCTGTCATCTAGGCAAAGAAAGAGAAAGAGTGAAATTATATTGCGCAAGAGCTTCAAATAAAATAATCAAAACATAGGATGCAGTTTTCCCTCTGGAAGTTTTTGTTGCTGTGGGGAGAATTTTGTTACTTACATTTCAAATTTGATTTTCTAATCATCATTTGAAACCATATTGACCATATAAAACTCCTGTTTAGAGAATTCTAGCAGATAGTCTTACTGGATAGGTTCCTATTTGCAAATCCTATAAAATAAGACCAAACTAAATTTCTATAAAATAGCTTCTTAAAACCATTTTAATCTCATAAGTCTGTAGGATCACTTTATGTTAGAAAATTCAGAAGTACTGTTTTACTAGGGCTGTATGTCTTAGTTTCAGTGTAAAATATATTAATGGAAAGTGCTTCAGTCACACAGAAATTAGCATTTGTAACGTTTCCCCTTCCTGTTCTGGACACTGTCATGGACATTTTCTGTTTACTGTCATTCAAGGTTTCTTATGAGTTCTTGTATAGTCTGTCTTATGTTTATTCCATTTCAGGATTTAGTTATTCCCATCTGTAGTGTAGTTCCCGCTCATTGTATCACATGTTTTTTTTGTCATCCAATCCTCTTTGATTATTCCCTTCACAGATGTATCCCCTCAGCAATCAGGTCCCTATTTAAGTTATCTTTTGTTCTAGTTTACTTTGCGGAAGCAGGAGAAAGGAGGTCATAGGCCGAAGGAGGCGTGGATCTGAGTTTTCTCAGAGGTGAAAACGGAGTTGGTGGAGATGGCAGCGTGGAAGGAGACAGGGCGACCGTGGAGGCAGGAGGTGTCGTCGTCGCAGGACTCTGACATGGAGCGTGGTCTGGGGGTGCCGTTTGATATAGAGGCCTTCTTTAAGTGTGCTAGTGGGTCCAAATATGAGCGAGAGAGAGCTGCAATTGTGGCCGGGGATTTAAGGCGTGAGAGAGAGGACCGAGGAGAGTGGAGAGTGCGGAACGGATCCGGGGGTGGTGGCGGGTAGCGACGCCCATACGGTGAGTGAGGTCGGCATGGCGGGGAGTTCGGATGGGGGTGTTGCAGGTGCTGGTGTGGGGGTAGGGTTTGAGGAAACACGGTATGTTCGACGGAAGAAAAAGAGGGCACGGAAGAAAGAGGGGGGTGAGAGTAGTTCGGGAGAGGGTGTACAGCTGGCACGTGGTGGTGGGGAGCAGGTGTATAAGGTGGTAGTGGTGTTTGCAGCCCCGACGAGAAAGATGTTCCATCCGGTGTCGCTTACGGCGGCGATTCGGGATCAGGTGGGTAGGGTTGAGGACGCTAGGTGTCTGAGTGGTGGTAGGGTGCTTATTGTGGTTGGTAGTGTGGCCCAGCGGGATAGGTTGCTAAAGTTGGAGGTGTTGAATGGGGGTAAGGTGAAGTGTTTGGTGCCTGGGAGTGCAGTGAAGGTGAGAGGGGTGATCACGGGTGTGCCGGAGGATATATCGATGGAGGAGCTGAGAGAGGTGGTGTCGGGAGGGATTGTGGTGGGAGCGAGACGGTTGGGCAGTAGGGCGTTGTGGTTAGGTGAGTCCCACGGTGTTGTTGGAGTTTGGGGGGCCTTTGCCGAGTAGGGTGCACTTAGGGTTTCTGAGTTTTTATGTAAGGGAATATGTGCCTCCGCCGCTGAGATGTTTTAAGTGTCAGCGTATGGGGCATGTGGCTGCTGTGTGTAGAGGGAAGAGTAGGTGTGGTAGGTGTGGGGGTGATCACGAGTATGGTAAGTGTGGGGCAGGGGCCGTGGTGAGGTGTTGTAATTGTGGTGGGGGGCACAGTGCTGCGTTTGGGGGGTGTGTGGTGCAGCAGAAGGCGGTGGAGGCACAGCGGGTCAAAAAGGTAGAAGGGGTGTGGGGGGGTTATTTTCTGGGGTCGTGGAGTGTTGGGGTGGTGTTGACGTGGGTGGGCCGTGTCCGGCCTCGCTCTCCGGTACTGTTGGTGCGGTATATGCACCTCTAGTTGGTTGCGACCCGCCATAAAACCCCATAGAAGAAGAAGAAGAAGTTTACTTTGCTGGTCATTACTTGGTGTTGCGATTCCCTTCTGTATGGTCCGTCCCATTTAGGTATACTTCTGGTGTACTTACAAACTTTTCAATGCCTCGTTTTATTGGTACAGAACCTATTTGTACTACGGTAGAAGGTTGGTACCATTGCGGGCATTATTAGTGGAGTTATTTACGAGATACGCCCTTGGTTCCATTAGCGCCTGCACTAATGCCTTGTCTCTATTACCATGTAGAACCATGAAATTCATGGTTCCGCCTGGTTATAGATGTGTCTCCCTTACCCTTGTGAATTCTGGAACTCAAACTTTTCAGTTTTTGTGAAGCCTCGTCTGGAAGCTCATGCCGGCAGCGCGGTTGGGCGGTTGTTAAAATAGCCGGGTCCAGGATTGGTTGCGTGCAGTAATGTCACACTACCGTAAAACATGTTTTCCTTTTGCTCTGGGCGGCCATTGCTTGCAGCAGGACTTTTAAGGACTTATGAATATATTTCACAGTCAAACTTGGGATCCGTATTTAAAACCATAATAAGAATAATTGTGGATGAAGTTGGAAAACCCACTGCTTTTTCACATCTTCAACTTTGTATACTGTAGCTTGTACTGTGCAGTAGTTGTTGAAGCTGCAGACCAAGAATGGCTAACTGAAACCATAGGTGGACTGATTCAACTGAAAATAATTAAATAGAATCATCAAACCTGGTACAGTAATGCATTAAATTAAAACATATTTACTGTATAGCCATGTTATGGGCAACCACTAGGTTGTGTTTTATTTCTTTACATAAACGAATTAGCTAGCAAATGTCTGAGCTAGCAAATGTAATCCTACTGTTGTCAATTGTAAAATGGGCCCAGCAACTTGTTGTTTTTCCATATACGTATAGATATCCTGCTTGTAGTGGCTATGACTTGTTTATATTGGTGCAGTCAAGGTCATGTTATTGTTAACATATAGTAGAAATTAGCCTACATAATTGGAGCTGTACTAAGCTTACACCTTGCAGTCCACATCGAGATATATCTGTGGCTTTTATTTTCAGAATTTTACACACACCAAGCTACATTCATTACGTTAAACAATTGTCAAATCATAGCATTTAATACTTTTCAGATGTCATTCCTGAACCTTCTGTCTCAGAAGCAGCTAGATGCTCGAATGGTGAAGCCACAGATCAGTGCCTCAGACACTCAGGGTCCATAAACAATCCTGCTTCCTCTGAGCTACCAAATGTCCATCCTTTTGTGGTAAACCTATATTATATTTCACCAATGTACAGTAGTCAGTGTATGCATAGGCTGTATTGATCCCCTGTGGAAATCAAACCCCCAAAATCTCCATTTGGATAATCCATAACATTAACATATATATATATATATATATATATATGTATATATATATATATCTGTGTATGTGTATGTATGTATGTATATTTTACTTTTTTATTTAAACTTTATTTAGACAGGGAAGACAGACTGAGATCTTGGTCTATTTTAAGGCTGTGCCCTGTATAGACAAACATACAAGAATAGTATACACAAACAACAACAAAAATAATAAATGAACAAAGAAAAAAAATAAAAAAATAATAATAAACTGACAAAAAACGAACTATATAATTAATCAGAAACAATCACATATCAGTTCATATTGATTATCCAGGAGACATTTAAATTGGGAGAGTGACACCAAGGAGCTTAACTTGAGTTTAGTCTGCAGGTTATTCCACAAGTATGGTGCAAAGGAACTAAAAGCAGTCTTTCCCAGCTCTGTGGAGCTTGCTGGAATGTTCAAAGTAATCCACATCAGAGATCTGGTGTTAACAATTGAATGTCTAATTGAAATTAGAGAGGATATATACTGAGGAAGTTTTAAAAGAAGTGCTTTATAGATAAACAAGAGGGCATGTTTTTCACGCCTCACAGAGAGAGAAGGCCAGCCCACGTGTTGATAAAGAGAACAGTGATGAGTTCTTAAGCTCTCACCAGTGATAACAAAGAGCACAGTGGTAAATTGCATCCAGCGGTTTTAATGTGGTAGCTGAAGCTTGCATATATAGAATATCACCAAAGTCCAAAACTGACATGAAAGTAGCCTGAATAATTTTTTTTCGATTAGTGAAAGACAGACAGGCCCTGTTTCTATAAAGTAAGCCAATCTTGATTTTTAACTTTTTTACCAATTCAGAGACATGTGTTTTAAAAGAAAGCCTGTCATCCAACCATAACCCCAGATATTTGTATTCAGAAACCTGTTTGATTTCACAACCATCCAAGCAAGTCAATACAAATGTGTTTCTAACTAACAAGTGGGACCTAGAAGATAACATGAAGTTAGTTTTCTTGGCATTTAGAACAAGTTTAAGTTTAAAAAGAGATCTCTGTAAAATCTTAAAATCAGACTCCAAGTTTTTGAAAGCTACATCAGCAGAGGGAGCAATAGAATACAAAACAGTATCATCGGCATAAAAGTGGAACTTACAATGTTTAAAATCATCACAAATATTATTGATGTAAAGCGAAAATAAAAGTGGACCGATTATGGAACCTTGTGGGATCCCTTTAAGTAACACTAAGGGCTCAGACTTCACTCCATCAACCATAACAGCTTGGGTTCAATCTTTCAAATAATCATAAAACCAATTACAGACATCGACGCCTAGTCCTTAACATCTATAGTCCTAGTTCTAAACAATATACAGTGCCTTGCGAAAGTATTCGGCCCCCTTGAACTTTTCGACCTTTTGCCACATTTCAGGCTTCAAACATAAAGATATGAAACTGTAATATTTTGTGAAGAATCAACAACATTCTTGGGACACAATCATGAAGTGGATCAACATTTTTTGGATATTCCAAACTTTTTTAACAAATAAACAACTGAAAAATTGGGCGTGCAAAATTATTTAGCCCCCATAAGTTAATACTTTGTAGTGCCACCTTTTGCTGCGATTACAGCTGTAGGTCGCTTGGGGTATATCTCTATCAGTTTTGCACATCAAGAGACTGACATTTTTGCCCATTCCTCCTTGCAAAACAGCTTGAGCTCAGTGAGGTTGGATGGAGAGCGTTTGTGAACAGCAGTTTTCCGTTCTTTCCACAGATTCTCGATTGGATTCAGGTCTGGATTTTGAATTGGCCATAACACCTGGATATGTTTATTTGTGAACCATTCCAATGTAGATTTTGCTTTTTGTTTTGGATCATTGTCTTGTTGGAAGACAAATCTCCGTCCAAGTTTCAGGTCTTTTGCAGACTCCATCAGGTTTTCTTCCAGAATGGTCCTGTATTTGGCTCCATCCATCTTCCCATCAATTTTAGCCATTTTCCCTGTCCCTGCTGAAGAGAAGCAGGCCCAAACCATGATGCTGCCACCACCATGTTTGACAGTGGGGATGGTGTGTTCAGGGTGATGAGCTGTGTTGCTTTTACGCCAAACATAACATTTTGCGTTGTTGCCAAAAAGTTCGATTTTGGTTTCATCTGACCAGAGCACCTTCTTCCACATGTTTGGTGTGTCTCCCAGGTGGCTTGTGGCAATCTTTAAATGACACTTTTTATGGATATCTTTCAGAAATGGCTATCTTCTTGCTACTCTTCCATAAAGACCAGATTTGTGCAGTATACGACTGATTGTTGTCCTATGGACAGACTCGCCCACCTCAGCTGTAGATCTCTGCAGTTCATCCAGAGTGATCATGGGCCTCTTGGCTGCATCTCTGATCAGTCTTCTCCTTGTATGAGCTGACAGTTTAGAGAGACGGCCGGGTCTTGGTAGATTTGCAGTGGTCTGATACTCCTTCCATTTCAATAATATCGCTTGCACACTGCTCCTTGGGATGTTTAAAGCTTGGGAAATCTTTCTGTATCCAAATCCGGCTTTGAACTTCTCCACAACAGTATCTTGGACCTGCCTGATGTGTTCCTTGTTCTTCATGATGCTCTCTGTGCTTTCAACGGACCTCTGAGTCTATCACAGAGCAGGTGCATTTATACGGAGACTTGATTACACACAGGTGGATTCTATTTATCATCATTAGTCATTTACGTCAACATTGGATCATTCAGAGATCCTCACTGAACTTCTGGAGAGAGTTTGCTGCACTGAAAGTAAAGGGGCTGAATGGTTACACATTATTTGGAGAGTCCGAAATTCCATCTGTAGGTGCTCTACAGATAGTTTGTTGATAGTCATATCATTAACAAACTATCTGTTGATAAGCAACTAATTGTGTAGTTTAAGCATAGGGGTAAGTTTAGAATTTGTTTTAGGGTAATGTTTAAGGTTAGGGTTAACAGTAGGGGAATGGTTAAGGTTAGGATTAGAGTTAGGGTTAGTGATAGTTTGTTAAAATGTGGTTGATAGTCTGCAGATAATATGTAGAGCATCTACAGATACATATTTTGGACTCTCAAAATAAAGTGTTACCGGCTGAATAATTTTGCTCGCCCAATTTGTCAGTTTTTTATTTGTTAAAAATATCCAATAGTTTGAAATATCCAATAAATTTCGTTCCACTTCATGATTGTGTCCCACTTGTTGTTTCTTCTTCACAAAAAATTACAGTTTTATATCTTTATGTTTGAAGCCTGAAATGTTGCAAAAGGTCAAAATGTTCAAGGGGGCCGAATACTTTTCCAAGCACTGTATATGTGTGTGTATTATATATATATATATGAATGGGAAAGAAAAGCAATTTTGAGCGTGGTATGGATGTTGGTGCCAGACGGGCTGGTCTGAGTATTTCACAATCTGCTCAGTTACTGGGATTTTCACGCACAACTATTTCTAGGGTATACACAGAATGGTGTGGGAAGGGAAAAACATCCAGTATGCGGCAGTCCTGCAGGCAAAAATGCCTTGTTGATGCTAGAGGTCAGAGGAGAATGGGCCGACTGTTTCAAGCTGATAGAAGAGCAACTTTGACTGAAAAAATTGCCTGGTCTGATGAGTCAGAATTTGCCGTGAACAGAATGAGAACATGGATCCATCATGCCTCGTTACCACTGTGCCGGCTGGTGGTGGTTGTTTAATGGTTTGGGGGATGTTTTCTTGGCACACTTTAGGCCCCTTAGTGTGTTCGACCCCCTTTTGCCTTCAGAACTGCCTTAATTCTACGTGGCATTCATTCAACAAGGTGCTGAAAGCATTCTGAAAATCACTTTAACTGAGAATATTCTGAAACATCACTTTAACTGAGAATATTACAAAACAATAAAACGGATCAAATGCTTAAAGCATTCTTTAGAAATGTTGGCCCATATTGATAGGATAGCATCTTGCAGTTGATGGAGATTTGTGGGATGCACATCCAGGGCACAAAGCTCCCGTTCCAACATATCCCAAAGATGCTTTATTGGGTTGAGATTTGCTGAATGTGGGGGCCATTTTAGTACAGTGAACTCATTGTCATGTTCAAGAAACCAATTTGAAATGATTCGAGCTTTGTGACATGGTGCATTATCCTGCTGGAAGTAGCCATCAGAGGATGGGTACATGGTGGCCATAAAGGGATGGACATGGTCAGAAACAATGCTCAGGTAGGCCGTGGCATTTAAAAGATGCCCAATTGGCACTAAGGCATGCCCGGATTACCCAATGGGCATTATGGGCACGGGCCCAGGGGCCCATGGGCACTTGGGGCCCAAGCAAAGGAATTCTTTTATTTAAATTTCAGATAATGACACCATGTATAACCAGAGAAAAGGCATGCTGATATTTGTATTCAATTTAAATAGAATTATATAATTGGTCAAACGCAGGTGTGGAAAGCACCAATGTAACAACCCGCCCCTGGGAAGCCTTCAAATAACCCCGCTCTGAATCAAGCGGACTGTAGGATCTGTTGTTAAGTCAAGAAAATGAGTGAGAGAAGTGGTTGTACTAAACGCAAACGAAAAATAGAAAAGGAGAGGGAGGTGTCTTTATTAAGACAGGTTCCATCTATCAAAACATTCTTCAGAAGTAGCCAGGCCCAGTAGGAGAATCGGGGTGAGGAATGTGTGGTAGATCATGATGAGCAAGCTAACCAGGGACCTGAGGAGGCTAGTGTTACCAGCGCAGAACAACCTGCTAGCTGTACGGGTAGCAGCAGCGAGCAGTGGTTTAATCTGGTGTCTGACCCGACATTGTGGGGGGCAATCGACGAGGATGCATGTGCTGTTCTTATCGGTCGTGGACCTGCTGCCTTTCATAATAGAAAGAGCAAATATCTAGCCTCAACTCGTGATGGGGGTTTGGGTGGTGAGGTGCACTCCCTTACTAATGATCAGCTCTGCTGTCAACTGCCAAATAGGGAAAAAGTTTATAGAAACTGGATCGCCTATCCACCATCTACAGGTAATTTTTTTGCTTTGCCTGTATGCTTTTTTCTTCCAAGAAATATACATTTGTTAGTGTTTTTTCTGACTGGAAACACCCCGAACGTGTGCGTGAGCATGAGAAAAGAACAGAGCATTGTAATTGTATGTTAGCATTGCTTCAGCGCTCATCTGTCACTGGGAGCGGGTCTGTAAACACTAAACTAGTGCAGCAGCTAAATGGAGAGAAACTGTATTGGCGGGAGGTGCTCAAGCGGGATGGATGTGGCTGTCAAAAAGTTTTTTAGTTTTTTGAAATATAGTATTATCAAAAAACAAAAAACAAGCTGCTTTCTTTTACATTTGATATTTACATTTAGGGCACTTGGCAGACACTTTTATCCAATGCGACTTACATGTAGTACATTTGTCAATATTTGGACAGGTCTTACACCAGCAATTGTAATTTGTAAGCAACCAATATCATACCAGAACACTTACAGCATATTGTAATGTGTCTTACTACCATTCAATCATCAAACAAAGTGCCTAGTGGCCTTGAATAATAAAGTGCTAAATGCATAAGTGCAGAATCGTTTAGTATAAAGTAGAAAGATTAGAAAGAAGAGTAAAAAAACATTTGGGGAAGAAACTTGGGTTAAGATTTTTCCAGGTTTTTGACAAGTTGACCTATACTGTTTGCAGCTCTCTACGGAATAATTGGAATTTATAAAAAGCAAACTTGACGGGAAAATGTACGGTCCTTTACAGAAACTCTGACCCATGCGTACGCACAAAAAAGGGTGAAATGAGAAATGGCAACACCATCGGCAGATGGATGAAACACATAGGCTACTGTAGATCCGTCTGAAACTGCAGAGCGTTGTGTAGCCGAAATCGAAATACTGCCTCTCATTAATAATATGAAGATGTCACAAAGCCATGCATACAATTAACAGCCTGCAGAGAAATACAAACAATATAAAACAAGATTTTAACGTAAAGGCAAACGAAGGACATATTGCACATATTTGCAAAAAGAACACTCAAATATATTATGTAGGCTAATTATATTAGCATGTTATGTAATTCATCCTCATAAATAATACGGTAAACAGAACAAAATCATGTTTAAAACTAATATTCTTGTCGATGTCTCTGTCTGACGGTGCAGATAAATAGATAAATAGACGATGATAAGATAGATAATAAATAGATAATAGATAGTCTTTATTGTCAATTGGGGAATATTGTTTTCATAGTTTAAATGTCGTAATAAGATACAGAAACATAGTGTTCATTTATATGCATTTAGTTCGTTTTATTTTTAAATGTGTTCCATCGTGATGCATGTCTTAACCATTTTGAAAGGTTCAAGATTTTCTATTTGTGCAGAACTATTTTACATTTACAATTAGATTAATACATCTGTATTAATTGCATTATCAGATACAATCAAATGGATGGTTATAAAAAGCCATGCCATCCCAATGCGTATTGACGCACAATGGCTGACCTTGCAATGTTAGAAGAAAAAAATTATAATTATAATAATAGCCTAATAATTAATATTATTTATTGGCGCCTTTCATATCACTCATAACAGGATTTCTGGCGACATTGCACTTTCCAGATGGAATTTACTGACAAGTGAGGGATATCTCAGCCGAGTTATGCCAGGCGTGTTAGTCGGTATAATAGGATTGGCGCATAAGTACATGAAGTTTCCGTACACGTCGGGTGAACAGGCAATCAAAAAGCACAATTTGCAGCTATGTCCGGTATCCCAAATGTAATCGATGCTTTTGACTGCACTCATGTTGCCATAAGGACACCGAATGAGAACGCTTTCATTAATCGAAAGCATTTTCATTCCACCAATGTCCAAATAACTTGTGATGCAGACATGTTGCTCTAATGTTACCCATTTCCCCCACCCATGGCAGACACAATTTCGCGATAAGGCGCTACCCAGCAAACACGTTACGTAACGGCAACCAATCGTGACGTCAGTATTAGTCGTGGATTCGTCACGTCACCAAAATACTTTGTGGCAACGTCATCAATAGGTAATTCCGTGACCACAGAGCCATGGTCATTTCCTTACCTTCCCATGACGTTGTAGCATCGTTATTTAAAGACCAGCTGATGACCAATAATTTGGTCATTTTCGTACCTCCTCACCACGTCTTAGCCACGTCAGTTTTGAAATACATTAATAGAAGGATATACATGTGTTTTTATATATAAACATATAGACTAGAAAATAAATTTAACCGTAGACATATTTTGAAAAATATGCTATTTATTCAACATATTATTTGACAATAAGCCATTTTTTATTTTTTTAATTCCGTGGTGGTTTTGTTACCGCAGCATACTTTAAAAATGGCGGTTGCAATAAATTCCAACCAATCAAAACGCTACCCTAAAGTACCTGAACTTTTGGGGGTGGGACTTTGGCAGAGAACATTTTGCACACACAAGCATCCCACACACACGCCATTTTTACAGTCTGTTTTTCACGCGGTTCAAATGTACCTGTGACTTTTTGCTGCGTTCGTTTATCCCAAAGAAGAAGAAGGAACTCGGATATGATGTCACTTCCACACTTCAAGCGTTCTATTATAGTTTTGCACATAGATATCCATAATAAAGGCTAGATGTCTCGTCAGCGCTGCTGGCCAATGGAGGTCGACGTCCACACCTGGCGGCCATCTTGCCACAGGCAGCTCGCTCACTCAACATTGTGTTTTAATGGTGCATATACTTTTTAAATAACCATAACATGCTCAATTTTCTACCAATTTTCAAACGGTTTGGTTTGTTGTAATCGTCAGAGATGTAGTTATGACACTGCATACTTATGAATAATTATAACCATGGACTTTCATATGAAAATTACATTGAACACAACAGATAGGTGCAATGAACACACACACACACAGACACACACACACACACACACACACACACACACTGTATTTATGTTAAATCAATATATAGGCTAATCTAACTCAGTATACAGAATGGCAACATGAGATATACATACACTTTTACAATATGAATATTACTATTATAATAAAATAATTTGAATTATTACGTGTATATTTTAACCAAATACATTCCATACAGAATAAAATGTGATCAGGCAAACATAACACACTGACAGGAATGACAACCACAAAGAACCCAAGGCAATGTACCAACCAGCTACCATGGAGGACAGAAACCCCTAACAATAACATTGAATTCAGCATCATAGAACAAACATCAGCTAACCAAGAATGACAGCAAATCCAGTTATGCTAACCAGAGAACAGACACGACACCATATAGTCCTGTAAAATTAATCGGACAACCGTAAAGCACAATACAGATTGTACATGAAAAAGGTTGTCATGTATGGATTCCAAAGAGTCCTAACAGGTTAAACAAGTTAAACTATAATGAAAGTTACATTTATTTACAATAAATAAAAAATTGGTAAAAGATTCCCCTTTACAAATGTACATAAAGAAATGCTGCACGTTGAAATCCCTACCCTGTAGAGAGAACTACAATACTGTGAAGGTATCCACATATGGGACAGAGAT